>JALNIO010000918.1:0-20463 GCA_023509875.1 Rugonectria rugulosa | reverse complement strand
GCGTTAATCCCGATCTCCCAGTTCATGGCTTATCCCACTTACAAGTTTACATTATATCGCGTTATGAAACTCTTTCCACTGGACTTGGAATGACAACATGAACTCCAAATTGTAATACTGCCTGCTGCCCTCTTCCAAGATGGTCATGTCAATATCACATTTCTGCCACGAAACGAGAAACAAAGAATTATCTTCATTCCCTGGGACTGGTATAAAATATCAAAGAACCGTTATCGGTCACACAACGATTTCAAATCCCACACTCATTTCCGATGAACACGGCATCACGCCATCTGATCGGATAATGAGCACCTCAGCATTCCCGGAGGAGAACCAAACATATCCATGCAAATGGAGATTCAGACGAGAAGTCGATTGTGACAGTCAGAATGGCGAGCGAGGGGTAGTTTATCAGCAAGAAAGCAGTTAAAATCACTCAAAAGACACAACCCTCTACACAATTCCAACACATCCTAAGAAGAGCTATCATAAGAATTTGACCTTAAACTCTTTATCATTCATCAATATGTCTTCTAAAGACTCACCACTCCCTACGGGACAGCCTATTCCGATTGAAGTCCTCAAGGGAGAAGTGATTGGGGAAAAGAAGTATGGCTTCGACGCTACCGGCAAGAAAAAGCGCATACTGCTCAACGCTTTCGATATGAACGGAGTAGGCCACATCAGGTACGAAAAATCTAACTTTTATTTGATCCTATATAAGAATCTCAATTGCTAACTTATCCCGCCAGTGTCGGCCAATGGCAAAACCCTGAAGACAAGAGTTCTCAGAAGAACCGGCTCCCGTATTGGATCGAGCTCGCAAAGCTTCTCGAGAAGGGCAAGTTCAACGCTCTCTTCCTAGGTGAGTGCGCCTTCATTGGATATCTTTCCATTCTGCTAATAGTCTTGCTCTTCAGCGGATAACTTTGGATCCCACGATGTCTACAAGGGTAGCCATGCGCCGGCAATCAAAGCCGCTACCCAGTGGCCGTTGTATGATCCTTTTGTGGTGCGCGACTCACTTTCTCAATGAATTATCATATTCCTAACTAACTAAAATCTTTGTCAGATCATCTCGGCTATGGCTGCCGTCACAAAGAGTCTCGCTTTCGGTATCACGGCTTGCACTACGTTTGAACCTCCATTCCTCCTGGCCAAGCGATTCTCGACCCTGGATCATGTCACGGAGGGCAGAATCGCGTGGGTAAGACATATCACTATCTCTCTATAAGAAATCCATCTAACTTTTCATTCAGAACATTGTCACTTCATGGAGTGACAATGCCGCGCGAGCTATGGGTTTAGACAAGCTCCCTGAGCATGACGAGAGATATGAAATGGCAGATGAATATCTCAGACTATCCTACAAGTGAGAAAGCGCCATCCAGGCCAAGCTAAGGGATGGGGAAGCTGACTCGGCAACCTAGGCTTTGGGAAGGCTCTTGGGCAGACGGTGCTGTTGTAAAGGACAAGGAAAATCACACTTACACGAATCCTACAAAGGTCAGAAAGGTCGAGCACGAGGGTAAATTCTTCCGCTCTGTAAGCGCTCACCAGGTCGATCCAAGCCCTCAGAGAACGCCGCTCCTCTTCCAGGCCGGCATGTCACCAGCTGGCTCGGCCTTTGCAGCCAAACACGCCGAGTGCATTTTCGTCGGAGGACCTAACCCAGCCTTTGTCGAGCGCAACATTCGCAAAACGCGCGAGCTGGCAGTCAGCGAGGGCCGTGATCCGTATGACATCAAGTTCTTCATCCAGTTCACGCCGGTTTTGGGGGCAACGGACGAGGAGGCGCAGGAAAAGTACGAGCGGTACAAGAAATATGCCATCCTCGAAGGTGGCCTAGCCCTCTTTGGCGGAATCACTGGCATCGACGTGGGCGACTTCCCCTGGGACGAGGACTTTCCCACTGACCCGGAACATCCCCTGCTGAAGAAACTCACCCCAAGTCAGCAGCAGAGACTGCTGGGTCGTCCGGAGGGCTACGACCACTGGAGCCCGCACGCGCTGGCAGACTACAGGGCGACCGGTGGAGCGGGAAACTTCAGCGTCGGAAGCGGCAAGACGGTGGCGGATGAGATTGAGAGATGGGTGACCGAGGCTGATGTAGACGGCTTCAATCTTGGACACGTTGTCGTGCCGGGGGCGTGGGAAGATGTCATCGAGCACCTCATCCCCGAGTTGGAGAAAAGGGGCTGGCTTGGTACAGGCGACTACTCAGTCCCTGGAGGAACTGCCAGGGAGAATCTGTACAATACGCCGGGGAATTCGTGGCTGCGTCCGACTCACCCTGGTGCTCAGTACAAGTTCAAGGCAGAGGACCAGTAGTAGATTAAGAATGCCGTATTTCGAGACCGGCAGAATCAATTATCCAACGGCTATTCTCATTCACCCGGAGCTTCGGTGCAACATGTATCCGTAAAGTTACATTTTACATTCCTTCGCCGAGCCTGGTACCGATCCTCGCTAAGCCCCTAATAAGGACACATTATTTGTATTATATTCATCAGCACTAAGCCACGTCGAGACTCGAGACGCGAAGGCTTATCTCAGCTTACCTCTTCTCCTCATCCGTTGATAAGTTACACCACATTACATTAAACATTGCATTTTCAAAGCTCAGGTTTTGCTTCATTTCAGCAAGCATCAAGTGTTCATCCTCGGCGTTCGAGCAACGGCAAACGTATCGCAATGAAGCCGGCAGCAGGAAGCGAGAATCAAGATCCCCAAGCGGCAGATCCGGTGAGCAAAGGATACTATCAACGCGCCGCAAAGAAACTGCCAGACGATCCCACACTCCGACAACACGTGCAACAAGTCCTCAAGGACGGCTATGTGATCATCCCAAACGCCTTCACAGAAGCACAGGCTGTGGAGGCCATTGCTGAGATTGATCGGCTACACGGTGACAAGCCCAAGGGAGGACATACGTCCTTTGATGGCTTCAAGACCAACCGCATCCTTTCCCTTCTGGGCAAGACGAGAGTGTTTGACAAGTTTTGCTTGCTGCCTCAAGTCATGGCGTTGAATGACTTCTTCCTTGACGAAGACTATCTGATCTACATCATGGAGACCATTGTCATCAACCCGGGCGAGAAGAATCAAGTGCTGCATCACGACGACGCCGTCACCCGATTGCCCCGGCCACGGCCACCCGTCACAGCTGCCATTATGGTCGTCTTGGACGACTACACGGAGCTCAACGGCGCCACGAGACTCATCCCCGGGAGTCACAAATGGGGAAGCGACCGGCTCCCTGAAGAGCACGAGGCCATCTCGGCCGTGTGTCCTCGTGGAAGCATCGTGTACTTCTTGGGCACGACGTGGCACTCCGGAGGAGCCAACCGGAGCAGCAAGCCAAGACACGCGGCCACGATTCAATTCTGCCAGCCGTACATCCGACCGTTGGAGAACTTGATGATGGCAGTAGACCCCAGGCGGGCACTGTCTGGGGAAATTCCCGACAAGATTGTCGACATGATGGGATACCGAAGCGCGATTCCATTTATTGGCTACGGTAAGCTATAGGAGAATGAGAATTAGTGGACAGAAAAGCTATGCTGACACAAGTAGCCGACGGTCTCAATCCAAAAAAGGCCACCAGAAGAATGATCAGGCGACTTGGCGAGCCAGTCGACTACAATCCGCCAACATTCGCAAAGGAGCCTGGTGAGAAGGAGAAGAGAACAAGCAAACTGTAGAGGGATTCATGATCAGCCTTTGGTCGTTTATATTCATGACATATATATGAATCAATACAGCAGACAATGTCAAGGAAGTTATTTCACGCAGTCTACCTTGCTGCGTGTAGATCAAACTCAGCTCGAATAAGGATCAGGAGGAAGTGGCTCATCCAGGCATAAATATCAATTCACGGGCGGCCACTTTTGTTGTTGGACATAACGGCTTACCAGCGCACGGGTATAATTGTGCATATTCACTCAGCTGACATGACACCTGCAAGTATAAGCAAGGCCAAACCACTTCTTGTACCGGGAGGCAGCCCATATGTACGGATGTCGGCTCGAGTCGTACGACGTGTGCCAAGAGTAGAGGTTGGACCCTGTCGGCCTCGGACTTAGATTATCAGATATCTCCGTAACCAGAGATTCGGGTTTATGAGCCTTTTATTCCACTCGTCATGGAAGAGCAGTAAAAGGTGTAGTATTCCGAGCATCCCGACATAGCTTGCGTATGCAACTTTTGATGTGTAATCGAGGGCATCATGTGAGGTATTGCCAAAACCTAAAGTCTGCATGATATCTGGACATTCACCAAGGCCTCGATCCAAAAAGGCCCTACAGAATGTAACGCTGGTCTGATAAGTGCAGTACTGTTTCAAGTCAATGAGCTTGTATCATGTATCAAACGCTCATGCAAGCCCGTTTCCTCATGGCACACAGCTCCTAGAATCCAGCAGTTCCAGCATAAAGATCATCACCCTAGCCTTCCTCACCCATACTCTGAAAATAAGCATATAACTTACTTGAACTCGATCGGACTTACAGCCGAATCTTTCGCCCGGTTACCTCCGTTGATACCCCACCTGTCATCCGGGGCAATGCTCTTGGCAATGGGCTCCCGGTTCAATTATGAGTAGTCAGTATGATATAAGCAGCATCACTTCACACACTAAGAAGCTGGGCGAAGTGGCTTAGCCATAGCCAACGTAATCCTTCCATTCTACGCAGCAAAATGGCGGTATTGTGTCCTATTCACTCGTACAATCGGCATTATTAAGTCGCCGCGCGTTCAACCAACAGCGTACAAGCCAAGGCTTAGCCCTCCATCATTGGTCCAAGTTGTAACTACGATGATGATTCCATCTACAAGTGGAGGGAGGCTTCACCTTATAATATCGCAAGGCAGATCATCCCAAATGTATCGAGAAGATGCGGTCAAGGACACTCATCATGCGACGCCGATATAATAGTGTCACAGTCCATCTCAACTTTGATTGACACTCTTGCTTCTCGGCCGGGTACCTAGGATCCATGTCTCGTTTAAATAAGCTCACGAGGCTACTCTTTACAATCCTTGTCTTTGCCAATAGACTTCGAGGTTTGTTCATGTCTCATGCAATCGTGATTATCCAAGACTGTTCCAAAGGCTAACAGGCACACCTGCCACGTTCTTAGCATTGTCAATAGAACGGGACACGCCTCATCAAATTACTTGGGTCAAAGATCTGGTTCTATTAGAGCCCGGCGACTCAAGAGAATCAGTTGACGTTGAACTGACTTTCTTTGTCCATGGCCAGAATGAACAAATAAAGTTGCAACTCGTTCCTAATCATGAGATCCTATCCAGTCTCCAAAATGTACACCATCTTCAACCTGATGGGGCTGTAAGCAGTATCAAGCCCTTTCAAAGATCACGTCATTCCATCTTGAAAGGGCATGTCTTGGTTCAGAATATTGACAATGGCCACTGGAACAATGTCGGCACCGCGAGAATATCGCTTAGGGAGTCTGGGCACTGCCCCCTATTCGAGGGCACCTTTACTGTTGATGACGATCTATACTATGCTCAAGTCGACTCTGCATTCCGCCAGACAACGCCAGATTTCATTCACGATATACCTGATGAATCAACACCCTTTGTGGTTCTGCGGCGAGAAGGGGACTTGGATCAAGATAACCACAGGAGGGGATCCCCTGGAGATGAGCCGGTATGCGGTCTGAATGGTCACGAATTGGCAAACTTGGATTACGTTGCACAACGTCAAACATACCCACGGCATAGCAGTCTCGCAGGATATTCGTTTACCGGCCTCCAAGGAAGACAAAACACGCAGGGTCTAAGCGAAGCCGACTTGATCGATTCAATCGGCTCAACAGACGGGTGTCCTACAACTCGACTCATTGCCCTGCTGGGCATCGCCACCGACTGCAGCTACACCGCGGCCTTTGGATCCCTGGACGAAGTCGAAGCGCACATCATTTCAGAAGTCAACGCGGCATCTGAGGTGTACGAGGACACCTTCAACATCGCCTTGGCCATCCACAACCTGTCCATCAGTGACGCCGACTGTTCCTCCACGTCGGGGTCTGGATCCGCCGACTGGAATGTCCCCTGCAGCGACGATGCCGACACCCGCGCCCGCCTCAGCCGCTTCTCAGCATGGCGAGGGCGGCAGCAGGACGACAACGCCCTCTGGACTCTGCTCAGCGGGTGCCGCACCGATTCCACCGTTGGGATATCGTGGCTGGGCCAGGTCTGCCAGCTCGGGTCGCAGTCCTCGTCCACGCAGACGTCGTCGTCGACAAACATCGTCATCCGCAACTCGCAGGAGTGGCAGGTCATCGCCCACGAGATCGGCCACAGCTTCGGGGCCACGCACGACTGCACCGCCGACACGTGCGGCACCCGCACCACCGACGACGCCCAGCCGTGCTGCCCCCTGAGCGAGGACGCGTGCGACGCCGACGCGCAGTACATCATGAACCCGTCGCCCAGGTCGGGCATCCGCAGCTTCTCGCCCTGCTCCGTCGGGGCCATCTGCTCCTCCCTCGGGCGAGGCTTGGTTCGATCCGACTGCCTCGAGGGCAACCAAGACGCCACCGTCATCGACGCTCCCACATGCGCCACCGGGCCGTCGGGATCGGATGGCTGCGATTTCACGGCGCCAACCACCGCGCCTACAGATCCCCCGGGGATCAGCAACTTTGGGGACACAAACGGGAGCTCTCGCAGCTGGTTCGACGAGCACAGGAACACTGTCATTATTGTTGCTTCTGTTGTCGGCTCCGTGTGTCTCATTGCCATTGTCGGGTGTGTATTCTGCATCGTGCGGCGCAAGAGACGACAGCAAAGGGCCAAGGTGGAACGGGTCAGAGCCTTGGAAGGCCTCTCACGTGTTTACCAAAGAAATCTATATATGTGAATAAGTATTTACGAGCATGTATTAGCCTATTCAAAAGTTAAATGCACAGAGTTCCGGTGAGGCTCGTAATAGTCTCAGATAACGCGTCCCATGTCACCATATACTAAGTTCTGCAATGGCCTGCTATTAATTACTGATGATGAAAGAAATTAGTCAACCTTACTAATGAGACAGCTTTGAATGTGGCTTTATTGGCAGGTAGTCAAAACTCTCTACCCCTTACAGCTGTGACCCGTCCTGCTTGATCTTGATGGCGATACTATCATCCTGCGTAGAGCTCCTCGGAGATCCCATACTCGCGGGTCCCGTGACAAGATTCTGGATGTTATTATTATGCCTATCTCAGCACGTGGCAAACGGAACAACCGTCCAGATACTGGGTTCATCCATGCATACGGAGAGCCCGTGTTCAACAAGCTTACTGCTCATGCATCCAACATCGCCGCTGCCACCAGCCTCCTGCAGGTCCAAGGTCTCGATGTGATCCTGCAGTAGCTGCATCTCAACCTCCACACTTGCATCGCTTAACTGTAGTAACATCGGCTCCTTCGATGCTGCGGGCAACAGCGCGGCGAGTTATGAGATGCTTACTTTGAGCTTCTTAGCGTAGAGAGCTCTCGAGGGGAGGCAAAAGACTCAAGCCACCCCGAAAACAAGGTGGCGACGATATCCAAAGCGGGGACAAGGATGGCGTGGGGAGTTCATGAAATGGGAAGAGACGAATGAGGCGTCTTGTTGGTGGTGATGGCTTCGACTGGGTTCCACGGGGTGAGTATCGTGAGTGTATGAGGATTCAGCAAAGGAATTTCTCCAAGAAATACAAGTTAATTAATTTCTTGGGGATAACGGGCATACAACGGGTGCCTGCATACCTGAGAAGATGCATTGAGTTTTGCTTCTGCCAAGATTCAACAGTATCGCAGCAAGTAAACAACCGGCGGCCATGGCCAGCATCTACAGCTTCAACCCTGTTAGTTCCTAGTCATGAATAACCATCGACTCAATTAAACGATGGCGTCATCACAATATCCCAGAAAACCCTCCTCAGAGCCGTCAACCTCTTCTTTTTGAGGATATCTCGGCAGACCTTGGCTTTTGAGTCAGTGTCGCTAGCACAGAGGGAAAGACAACAAAAAAGCAAGCAGCCTTGTAAAACTATTGAAGCTTCACCAGATGACGCGGCATCCTTTCACAATAACCGATTGGGGTGCTTAATCTCCCCCAACCCACTGGCCAGACTTACAAATGGGTAAACCGACATGAAGACGCATAAATGGCCGAATCTAATATCGTGACTGGCATGCAGAGTCCGTCTCCGTCCTCTTGGAGCTACCTCTTAGGGTTCCGAGGGCTTTTGACCATGGCGTCATGGCGTCAGTCTCTCTCCTCTAATCGACCAAGCCGTCCAGTCGGAATGCCAGCGGCTCTTTTAAGCTTCCCCCAGGGTGAAGCTGTCAGATGGATTGGGAATAGCCCCGGCAATGGCTCGTCCTCTTGGCAGGTTTTGACTGGAATGAAGGCGGACTCCTCAAGGGAGACAACAAGAGACCACGCCAAAGGCTATTCCCGAGGCCGAGAGTTGCTAGACAACTAGAGCCCTGAGTAGCCTCACGCCAGACCTGCGAACATCCACCGTGGCTTCGATCTGGGCACGATGCTGTGAATCTTGGCATCCGGTCTTCCACGTGTAGCCGGTAAGTTGGGGGGATGAGCGGGAATGCTCAACTGTTGCCAGCTTCTTCCCAGCTTGGTATATTTAGGATGATCGTCTCCCAATGCAAACAGTTGACTTATAGAGTTCTCAACGGGGTTCCTGTCTTCAATCCCTCAGGAACTAAGTTAATCACATTCCTAATCATCCTTCCCATCATGGTCAACTACAGCAAGACCATCCTCAGCCTCCTGGCGATCTCTACGCCAGCTGAGGCTTACTGGCGAATGAGCTGCGGCCTCATCCAGACGGGCCGTATCGACCCCATCATCTCGCCGGGCAAGGTATCGGGCCATGTACACAAAGTGTCGGGCGCCAGCAACTTTGGCCTGAGCTCTACCTTCAGCACCCTCCAGGCCTCGAGGTGTACATCCTGCGAGATCCAGGACGACAAGTCGGCCTACTGGACCCCACAGCTCTTCTTCCAGCATGCCAACGGCAGCTTCGAGATGGTCCCCAACCAGGGCACCGTTGTGTACTACCTCGGCCGCGGTGAGAACCGCTCCAACACGGAGCCGTTCCCGCCGGGCTTCAAGATGCTCTCCGGAGACCCGACCCTCCGGGCCCTCGACAACACCACAATGACCTACAACCGCACCGGATACCCGGGCCGTCCGCTCTCTGACCGGGTCAGCTTCGCCTGCCTCGACAGCTCCGGCCCCCTGGCTGAGACCAGCTACATGAAGCGCACCGACTGCGACAATGGCATGCGAGCCCAGATCCAGTTCCCAACCTGCTGGAACGGCGGCGACTACCAAGCTGACCAGAGCCACGTCGCCTACATGTCTCAGATCGACAACGGCGTCTGCCCCCCTACCCACCCTCGCCAGCTGCCTCACCTGTTCTTCGAGGTCATCTACGGCGTCAACAACGTCGACAAGAGCAAGGGCGGCCAGTTCGTCTTTGCCCAGGGTGACACCACGGGATACGGCTTCCACGGAGACTTCTTCAACGCCTGGAACCCGGACACCCTCTCCAGTGCCGTCAAGCAGTGCCTCAACAACGACACCATCGCGGGGTCCATCTCGGCCTGCGCGCCACTAGCCAAGTCTCAGACCCCCTACTATAGCACCAACTGCCCCGAGCGGCCTGCCATTGTCAATGAGACGATCCGTGGGATGCTCTCCAAGCTGCCCGGCTGCAACCCCGTCACCAGCGGTCCCGCCCCGGCGCCGCAGCAAATCTGCCCGGTGCAGCCCAACACACAGGATGTCGCGGACAACAGCACCGGCATGTTCAACCCTGCCGTCGGTGACAAGATCGGTACCTGGGCCTACGTCGGCTGCGCTCCCGAGGGCACCTCTGCCCGAACCCTGAGCCAGTACGCCACCGCCGCCGACAACATGACCATTGGCTACTGCACCGCTGCCTGCAAGGCCCAGGGCTGGCCTCTTGCCGGTCTCGAGAACGGACGCGAGTGCTACTGCGCCGGTGCGCTCACCAGCGGTGTCTCCTACAACTCTGCTTCTGCCTGCTCGTCCACCTACCAGATGATCTGCAGCGGCAACTCGTCGCAGTGGTGCGGCGCTCCCAACTTCCTTACCATCTTCAACGACACCTCGTACAAGGCTCCTGCGCCTCTCGTCGTCAACTCGACCAAGATCTTGAATGGCACGGCCAGCTACTACGGATGCTGGACCGAAGGCACCAGTGGCCGCGCTCTCAGCGAGGACTCGTTCACCAGCTCTTCCATGACCAACGAGATGTGCGTCGCTTACTGCAACAGCGGCGGATACCTCTTCGCTGCTACCGAGTACGCTGGCGAGTGCTACTGCGGAAACGCCATCACCAACGGTGGTAAGAACACTTCGGACGTCACTCAGTGCTCCATGAAGTGCAAGGGCGACGTGCTTAGCTACTGCGGTGCTGGCAACAGACTCAGCGTCTGGCAGATTGCCCAGTCAGCCAAGTCAATCATTCCCATCACTGCTCTGGGCGGATCTGCCACCTATCTCGGCTGCTACACTGACGGAGGCGCCGGCGGACGCACCCTCTCCAACGCCTCCTTTGCCAACTCGAGCGTCACCCTCGAGTCGTGCGCCGCCTTCTGCAAGGCCAAGGGCCTCCCCCTCTTCGGGATGGAGTACTCTTCCGAGTGCTACTGCGGCGTCGCGCCCAAATCCCAGGCCACCTTGGCCAGCGACGGCGACTGCAGGATGAAGTGCGCGGGCAACTCGTCCGAGATCTGCGGCGCCGGCAACCGCATCTCCATCTGGAACCAGACCTCCCTCATTACCAACCAGGACACCAAGAAGACGGCCTCCAGCAACACCAAGAGCAAGACCAACACGTACGTCGGGTGCTACACCGAGGGGTCCAAAGGTAAAGCCCTGCCCCTGGCTCACACGTCCGACGCCAAGAAGATGACGATTGAGATGTGCGCGACCTTTTGCGCGGCCAAGAAGTACGCCTACATGGGACTCGAGAACGGCTCCGACTGCTACTGCAACACGCTCGGCCCGTCCAACGGCAGCAACAAGACGTCCGAGTCGCAGTGCAACGTGAAATGCAAAGGCAACAGCGGCGAGTACTGCGGTGCCAAGAACAGGCTCAACGTCTGGAAGGTTGCCGGTGTGTGAGCGTCCGTTTTCATGCCGGGCTGCCATTCCAACTCACACACAAACACATACAACAAATACCTACAACAATTTGCTCCATCAGCTAGCTTCCTCGCGAGGCTCATACCGAAGCCAGAGCGCGACTGCTACCAGAGCTACCCTCACTCATTTAATGACGAACATGTCCACCAACGACTCTCATTCAAACGACGACACGACGCCACATTCGTTTTTTTTTTAATACATAATACCCCCCTTCACGCTCCTTTCAACAACCTAATCTGCCAGTCAATGCCGAAGACCGAGCCCACCATTTAGGGTATCGAACAAGCTTAAGGCATATTTCTGCAACCCCTAATACCCTTGCTTACCTTGATACTTCGCTACGAGGGAGCTGATCTCCCCCATTCATCAACGTTATGACTTCATCAAGCATGACTGAAACACCAATAACATCTGCCCATCACACACGCTAAGGGCGATAGTCTGGTGTTCTCGACCGCGAGGCGTATGCAGCTTGCTGAGAGCCTAGCTTCGCGAGCTGAAAAAGAAATGCACCTTGCCCCAGCAATGGACCGTGAACATTGGGCTTGTTTACCCGCGGAAAGATAACGATTACGATCACGATCGATGATAATTTAATGCTTAATATAATTACTTGCTCTATGAACTGCTGTCTTCTTATCTCCAGTCCGAGTGAACGTGACGTGTCATCCCACAGCTTATATGGACAGATGAGATCCCGTATCAGACTCACCTTTCCGTGATCTTGTTCCCTTTCGCCACGGCTAGTAGAGGCTGCCTTGGAGCGCTACATGTCTCGCCCTAGACTAGATCCCCTCCCGACCTAGAGTGGCTGGGGCTGTGAAAGTACCATGTCGTGATCTGCCGACCTGAACAATAATTCGGTTTCTTACTGGCTGTAAACAGGGTAGGCTCACTCCCATCGTGAGCTGCGCCGTTGGAAAAGCTGCATTAAAAGATGGTGTCCCTCCCTTCCATGTGAACCAGCTCCATCAGCTATCCTCCAGTTCATACATTGCGGCACCTTTTCATCCCCGTTTCGTCATGTCTCAGGAAAGCATGAACTCACATTTTAGCCGCTTCCTCAGCCTACGGGCTTGTTTACTGTTATTCATACTTCCGATAGCGCAATGTCTCGACACAGAATCCATCACAATGTCAGCAGCGTCCGGGTTCGACAACCTCAGACAGTGTGCTCAATGGTGCTTCGTCCAGGAAGGTCGCGGAAACATCATAGGAGATCTCTCGTGCGACGATAACCAATGCTTAGTACGGCCTCGCTGCAAGATTGCATCCGCCCAGCAAGACTAACTCGTTCTCGTCCCGACAGTGCAGGAGCGATTTGGTGACTGACGCTCACCACTGGATCACATCCTGCATCGTCACACAGCAGTGCTCTACCACAAACACGGTGGACATTAGTCTCGGCGTCTCCTTTTACGACGACTACTGCTCCAGCTACCACGCCGGGCTGGAAGCTCCCGCGACCACCACCGTAGACGACCAGTCGCCTACGGACGCATCTTCGACGACCACCGTGACGGTCACGGTGGTGAGCTCCTCAGCCATCACCCTGCCTAGCTGTAAGTCGCCTTCAGGAGCCTTCCTGTGGGTAGCTGTGCTCATGGGCGCCGCTACGCTGCTGCTCTAGCACCGACCCGTGCTTATCTGTCACATTTTCTTTTCCCATAGCATCATCCGTTTCAACCACCGCTTCATCGACGTTTGACACAGTCGTCTCGACATCTTCAAGCAGCAGCGCAAGCACCACGGGCAGTGCCCCAAGCGGTGGCGCAGGCAATACTTCCAGCAGCCACGGTGGAGGACGCGGTCTGGGGGATACTCTCACCATAATATTCGGCGTCCTCGGTTTGGTGGTCGCTATAGCCGTGGGTATTTGGCAGGGGAGAGCGAATAGCATGACAAGGCGAAAGTTTCGAGAGTGGACGCAACCGCAGCAGTCTTCGTCTCGGTAACTTGGAGCATCGCCTGTTTATGATGATGAGACTATTTCTTGAATATATTTAATACTGGGTTAACGAGATGATTTACATACAACAGTTATAAAATGTCATTAATTAGAAGTATTCATCTTTTAGACTCTATCTGTTCATATCTTGGAAATGAAAGTGTGACGATACCAACGTCAAAAATAGCTCAGCAGTTCTTAATCGCAGTTGATATTTCCACCGTTATGTTCATCACGATCTTATTCCATTTCAAGTTGTCAAGTTAATAAAGGTCTCTTCTTACTAGATTAGACAATACAATCTCTCAAGTCTTCACTCGTCCTGAATCTTGACAACAATCTTCTTTGATGCTTTCCCCCTCTCCAAGTCCCGAATACCCTGAATCACCTTTTCCCAACCAACCCCGTTCATACTGTACTGCAGTGGCTTCAGCGTGCCAGCCTCAAGATGACCCTCCAAGGTCGTAATCATCTTGGAAACGTCCCGAGTGACCTCGACCCCAAGAGGCTCGTTGGGTCGGCAGAGAAAACCCAGCTCGACACGATACTCCTTGATACCTGAAGGTGTTTTGAACTCGGACCTGTTTGGAAATTAGTCACCTTCCAGTACCTTTTGCAAATCACGGACATGTACCAGTCATCGACCGATGCAAGCATCTTTTTGTCTGCCTTGGAGCATGTCTCCAGCGCCTTCACCATGACTTCGTATCCATGAGCGGTTGAGTCGAAGATGCGCGCGAAATTTCCTCCAGTTATCTCCTCAATCTTGGACACCTGCTCTTCAACAGATCCTCGGCTGTTGAACGTTGCGGAAGCGCCATTTTGGACCGACAGCTGGGCAAAATCATGAATATCTCGTAGTTGCAAGCAGTGCATAATGAGCAACTTACCAAATCCTTGGATGGGGATCCAGAGGCAAGGACTTTATAGCCGCACAGGTTCGCAAGCTAATCAGTAAGTCACTGCTTCCCACACCCAAAAAGCCTTTGCGGAGGGGAGTGGTAAGTTACCTGCACAGCAAACTGGCCAACATTGCCAGTACCACCAAGAAGAACAACCCATTCATCCTTTTCCTTGGCTGCGACACCAGCTTCGGGGAGTTCCAGCTCCAGGCCAGAGATGAGAGATAAAGCTGAAGTCTTTGGCAATGTTAACACATGGTGTTCATCTTTATATTATTGATCCAGGACTTGAAAGGGGGTCATATACCAGTAAACCCACGCCAATAGTGCAGGATTCTTCAACAGAAATGTTGTCAGATTTCTTGAAGAACACATCCTCATCCACGAGAAATGTCTCCTGAAACGGCGTGTACTTGTTCTGCCCCAGAGGCGCACACCCATAAACGTAGTCGCCCACCTTGACCTTTGCGCACTCGGGGCCAACATCAATGACCCGGCCCGCGCAGTCGCTCCCAATCACCCCAGGCCACTCCGTTATCAAAAGACCCGAGTGCTGCTGCATGGCATCTCTGTAGCATAAAAGGTTGAATCGTAAGCTTGGGAAGATGTCTTTTCCATCGGATATGATTCTTACACAGGGTTGATCCCCACGGCGAGAGACCTCACCAGAGCCTGCTTCGGCCCCGGTGTGCGTCGGGGGAGATTGTCCACGACCTCGAACGGCGCATCCGCGGCGCTCACGATGATTCCTGACTGCAAAGGCATGTTTAGTCAAGATACTGTGTTCTTGAGGAATGAAGTATAGTTAAAGAAAGAGCAGAGGTAACTTCATGACGTGGGAACGCGGAGAGTCAACATATACTCTTATGCATGACCGGCAAGTTATCATAGATGCTGCTCTAGTGCACGAGTCCAGACACCACCATCGCGCTGAGGCGTTAAACAACAGCCCAAATCGACCGGTCCAGCCGCTTTAATGCTGCATAAAGCTTTAGCTCCTTGGAGGCTCATTGGCTAGCTGGGTGCAAGTGTGCCGGTCGGTCCATTGATGCACCGCTGCTGACGCAGAATGACGTTCCGCATCTCATCTCAAAAGCCACCATCGTCTTTTCATGTGAAGATGCACGTCGCGCTTATATCCGCAAGTCTATCAGGGCATCCATCCACACTTGAGACTTCAGTATAGTTCTAGCCGACAAGATCATCCCCTAGCCAAGACAAATATTATTATTCGTGTCAAACAATATTCTTTTATTAACTAGCCCACTAGAAACAAGCATGGCTAATTTGGTGATAGAAACATCAGCACATGATATTTATGATTACCGATAAATCCCCCTCTACTGGCTGGGACCACTTCCACATGGGCCCGAGTGAGCATGATTGTGTGCCAACCTCTTGAAGATCTTGGCACGATCACCCGCCCATCTTCTCTTAGCCTTGTTCACCTCGGGTAAAGAGTCAAAGCTCAATGCGTACTTTGCAACCGAGTTGGCAATAGCCTTGGTGTTGAGCAAGAAGGCGTCGTGGGCGAGGTTGTTGATGTCGTCACCAACCTTGTGGTAGTTGACATCGTAAGCTACACCGGCTTCGCCACCAAACAGCTCAGCCTCCTCCTCCGTCTTGACCCCCTCAGCTCCGGTAAAGAGACCACCTGATGGAATGCCATTCTCGATAAAGCCAGCATAATCAGAGCGTCCACTGAACTCAGAAGGCACATGGGAAATGCTCTTGCCGTCGAAAAAGTCCTCAAAGTCTTTCTCGAGAACATCGGAGCCAGCAGGTCCCGTAAGATTGAAGGCATTTCCATCGCCATCGTAAATACCATAGACGTAGTTGGGGCTGGCAATCTACACGGTATGATATTAGTATCGATTCTCGAATGATGCATCTCAAACATACCATGTCAAAATTAAGATAAGCCCTGATTTTAGCCAACTCGGTTTCAGAGCTGTTGATGGAGTTGATGTAGTAGTATGAGCCGAGAAGCCCAAACTCTTCAGCTCCCCAGAAGCCGAAACGAACGGCATTCTTGACCTTGAACTTGGTGAGAGCCTTTGCAACGTTCAACACACCAATGATGCCAGATCCATCGTCACTATGTCTTTGTAAGTCATGATAGAAGATGTTTCCCCGGTGATTTACTTACTTGATTCCAGGACCAGCAGCCACGGAGTCTGAATGCCCTCCAAGGACAAGGACATTGTCATGATCGCCCCCCTTCGTCTCCGCAATGACGTTGAAGTTGACGCGGTCCTCAACGACCGAGTTCACCTCCAAACTCACTGTGACTTCACCCTCTTCCAACGCAGCCAAAGCGGCTTCGCCATCTGCCTTGCTGATACCAACAATAGGAACATAGTCACCTGTGGCAGATCCCAAGGTACCACTCAACGAACCATCAACATTGTTATACACAATGGCTCCCACCGCACCAGCCGCCTTTGCGTTAGTTGATTTTGCGGCAAAGGTGCACTCTCCTCGGGAAATGAGAACAACGTGGCCCTCTGCCTCGGATGGGAAGTCGCTCGCTGAGCAACCGAGATTGGAGACAGCGACGAGAGTACCGCTTTCTGAGCCGCTTGGTGTATAAGTCATGATGCTAGATTCGACTTCTTCACCATCGATGATGACGGTCGAGCTTCCCGAAGAATAGGTTTCGGTGAAGGGCTGCTTTACGACATCGTAGTAGCCGGTCGCCTTCAGAGTATCATAGAGATAGTCTACGGTAGCGTTGTGGCCACCACTGCCAAAGACACGATTTCCGTCATTGGCATCGGCAAAGTCCTGGAGCTTCTGAGCGCCAGCAATGAGGTTATCCAGTTTGATGAGTTTCTGGAGACCCTTTGATGTGACGTAGGGCTTGGAGGAGTTGGACTTGTCGCCACTGACCAGGGCGGGCAAGGCCAGCGGGAGCAAAGAGATCAAGGGAGTGGAAGTCTTCATTTTGTCAGTGACTAAATTGAGCGGATTGAAGATGGAACAATCCCTGATGAGAAGAATTGCAGGCAGGTTATGTTGAGGGAGGTTTCACGGTTCATATATATTCGTGACTCTTGGAAGCCAAGACCTATCGTAGTATGTACAACGGCATGCAGGAGCAACCCGAGGTCGGTTTCCCTGTCTGTAATATTCATCCCGCCAATCACCTTCCAAGATGGCAAAACGCCCCAAAACGGAAGCTGCGGCTGTGCTTTGCAAATACTAGGGCAGCAATGACGATTAGATAGATGCAACGACTGGAACTTCCCTTTCCAGTAAATGTGCCGATGGCTCACTCGAGCAGCATACCAGTCCGAAGGAACTTTTCAATTATTCGCAAGCATTCGCAATGCAACCCTAAGTTGATAACGGCAGGTCCAAGAGAAAGATTCTTGGCAAGCTTGGGCCATAGTCTCGCTGATAAGATGCTCCGTCGAGGGGATCCAATTGTCTCGGTTGGACGAATAGAGAGTCGCACAGCATCGGAGACGCTGGGACAAAGGTACCCGCGTGACCAGCCTCCTTTCCGTTTCCTCATCCATGCTACGTTCGTAATGGGCCGGGATCAGCAAGTCCGTCAGCCAAGCTACTTAAGCATATTCCGAAGCATATGTTAGTGAGATTATAGGTCAACAAACGTCCAGTCTCAGGGACGTTTGTCGGTTACCCCTCACTTGCACGGATGAACCCTTGTTCTCGAAGGCTACGATGGGTACTAACAATAGCCTGTTGTGGTATGATGTCGTGAGGTTCATCTCTATTGTCGTACATTTATTATCTCCTCTTGCCTGCGGCTGGATGAGCCTATCATCTCTCGTACAAGAATGGATCAGAGTCTTGGTATTCATCCTCACACCCCGTACTTTCGTATTTGCGTGAATAGGGGCCGACAGTTCCACTCCCAGAAGCATTCCGCAGCCCACCTTCAAAGCCACAATTAAGATACAAAAATAAATAAAAAAAAAAGGAAAAAGAAAAACATACAACAGCGGGGATTCGCTAATCGTCACCGACTTAACTACTAATCCGCCGGTCGCCAGCTTATCTACAGGGGAGCGGACGGGACCCGGATTTTTCTAGCGCCTATGGTCGTATGTGCTTGGAGTAGATCGTGCTGAAGGTTATATACCGCAGTCAGTAATGCTTTCGGAAGCGAAGTCATGAAATATTTCCATTCTACTCTTGATCATTTCAACTCTTGAGCTAAGACTTCAACAGTCGATGCGTGCCATCGGCATTAATTCATCCATGTCATTCCGATGTCACTTAGACATGATCTAATATCCCTAAAAGCAGCACCCTAACGGCCTTCACATCCACGAGGTTATTGCCCAGATCGCCCATTCCCCTACTACAAGCTCAGCGGTACCGTTTATACCTTTTTCCAGATAACACCACCAGCCAAATACATCTTGGTCGAGAAATAAAATACAGTGCCTGTACCAAGCATAACACCCGTAAAGACCTGTAATTTCCAATAACTGCCTCCAGCAGCCTGGATCAAAGCTCCTCCAATGGGGCTGCCAGTCAACGCCGCAACAGAAGTGCATGCATAAATTGTTCCTGACCGAAGGCCAATGTCGCTGATTGGGGAGATTTGGGCAAGGAGTGCAGGGGTTATCGACGTGTATGAACCTGAACTCATGCCAAACAGAGCCGCGTACACAATAGCGGTTGCATGTGAATGCCCAGGGAGCCACACAGCAAACGTGAGAATAGTAGAGAGACAAGCCGCAGATGTGGAAACATTAAAGTTTCCCACCTTGTCTGCAATGAACCCGGGAAGAATTCTACCCATTCCGCTGTGTCGAGCTTCACGTTAGCAAGCACTCTCTCCAAAGTCCAAGTTGAGCTCACCTTGCTGCATTGAAAATCGGAACAAGGTATCCAGCCATACTAGATGACATGCCGACATGGGTCCCATAGGTAACCATGAAAGTGATGGGAATAAACATGCCCATTGAGTAAAAGAAGGCTGCGAGAGCCGTCAGCAGAAACGGAGGATCAGCAAAGGGCCGGACAAATGCCATCAATCCAACACTCCTTGGGCGGGGTTGCAAACGCGATTTAACAGTGAGATTGGCAACGATGAGCATCCCAAGCATAAGAAATGCGCAAATTCGCATCGTCCAGCCGAACCCAACGCGATTCATAGTGTGATCCACGATGATCGGGAGTATCACACCGCCCAAACTCGAACCAGCAGCCACAATACCCATTGCCGATGCTCGTTTCTTCCGAAACCACGTTGCCACGCAGGCAAAGGACGGGTACAGAATCATGGCTTCTCCCAGTGGGCTGCATATAGCTTGAGCTAGAATGAACTGATAGTACTTTGACGAGAGAGAGGCCATCATCAGGCCGAACACATGCATGAATGAGCCTGCTAACAGAAGATAGCGAGGACCCCAATGATCAAACGCCCTTCCTACAAAAGGTCCCTGAGTAATAGTTAGGATCAATCCTCTCGTTTCTGACTGAGATGGGAACAAACCATGATGAAAATAACAAACATGGATACGGACGGGATCCATGATACTGTACTGGGCGACTTGTCTTTAAGCTGATGAGTTTCGTAGTAGGATTGAAACACGCCAACACCTAAGATAGTGGTCAGTTAATGTATACCCAAAATCAGTTCGTCTTGCGGCTTACAATTCGTCCAACCAAAAGTGACAAACAGACCGCAAAAGGCGCCCAAGACGGTCGACCAGGCTTGCAGGCCTCCATCTGGATAATCATCTTGAGGATCAGCACTTGATTCAGGAATCGCCTCTTGCCGGATCGACTCTCGAGAAGAGTTGTCAACGCCGTCTCTCTTTTCCATTTCGGTAGCACTCAGTTCAGAGACGATTCAATGGGTCAAGCCAATAATATGGCCAAGTTCACACAGGATATTCAGAAATGAGATTCTTCTAACGGAAACAAAACCATATATCAGTCAATCCTCAGCCCTTTGGGAGACATGCGAAAGAGTCATAATGTCGGCTTTTCCCCTGTTGTTTCTTGTATCCACTTCACCAATTTCCCCATGAAGCTCTTCTGCTTCATTCCGCACTGGAGAACCGCCATCGCGGTGAGCCGAGCTCCGGGGGTCCGTGGCAATCCTGGGGCGCGAATGGCTCTTTTCATTGGTTTCCTCTATGCCGAACATCTTGCCGGCGCGGGTCTTATTACGTTTAGATCTGCGATGAGATTAAATCGGGATTATGTGGTTGGTGAGTCACGACAATTCCCAACCACTTTGGGAAAATATGAGTCTGCAATGGTTTTTCTAAAGCCATGGCTATCCACTCAGTGGTGGATATAGCTCGATTCCTACGATTTTTATTAAAATTAAATTAGTTGTAACTTATAACGTTTTGCTACTTGTTAAGATAACAGTTTTAACTTAGTTATATGTAAATTCTAATATAAATAAATAAAAA
>JALNIO010000912.1:54220-66272 GCA_023509875.1 Rugonectria rugulosa | reverse complement strand
GCTCACTGATCGCCTTCATCCGCCTCCAGCCTACGCCGGGTGGCGTGTGTTGTGCGTCTGAGCGCCCGTTTCCTTTTCGACCGGATTGCTATATGGCAAGCTTCAGGGTTTCTGGTGTGCAGGTTTTGACACCTCGGGACAAACCCCGACCAGCCCCCAAAGGTGTGCGAGACGCAGTCTCTCGAATGCTGCATGTCTCATATATATCTGGGTAAACTTGTGTAAACGACTTTAGCTTGAATGAGTCTTGGATGAGGGCACATCATGGGGATGTGCAAGGATCTGTGCTTCTCGATCACAAATTGTAACGTGTTGTCCCTCCTTCTTTTACCGAGTCCAGAAAAGGATCGTGCAAGTCCGATAATGAGTCGAATTCGTCGATATATAGTAGCTGTGTGCAAATCCTTGAACTGCCAGTTGAGATCACCAGCTCCGTTCAGCCATAGTCGGTAGGGCAGGTACTAGGAATTCGAGGTTGAGGGGCTGAGAGAGCGAACGTCTCGTAAAAATCATCGAATGATGCTGGGTAATCCTAAGGCCAGCAGTCCCAATTTGGGACGGTTGATTTGGAGGTTCAATTTCAGGCTGCAGGGAGATTTCCATTCGATTAATTGGAAACCGCCTCATCTGGTGTAAAAGAAGAAGTCTGCTGCTGTTCCCCCCTCTCAATGCAATGCCGCCCCTCCCCTCTCTTAATGACTCCGCTCGCCAGGGATGAGACGACATCTTGTGAATTGGAAAGGGGAGGCAGTGGACTGCCATAGTGTTTGAAACCACTGATATGTTATATGCGATGGCGCTGGGATTTCCGGGGCTCCTTTCGTTTGGCCCTGTAGGATAGAGCCAACTGCGGAAATACGCAAGACGAACTCTTCATATATAGCAAAGGAGTTGATGAGTATCGTTCATGGGAAAAGCGTGACTCTTGGTAACGGTTGCGTGGGAAACGAGGTATGCCTGCCTCGCCAAGACGCAACAGTTGACAATCCAACACCTCGACGAGTTGCAGCAATGCCAACTTGAACATGGCACAGTGCACTGGTCGACTTGCATTCGTCCAACGTCCTCTGATCCATCCTTCTGGGGGGCTTGCGCGATTGTCTCTGCCTTCCGGAAACCCTTTCGTTTAGTTCCTTGACGGCTGCGGTAGGTCAGGGGGTGTCGTTCGGGGCCGTCGGATGGTCGTTACCATGGTTCCTGGTACTCCGTTGGTAATGGACGTCGGTGTCCATGAGGGCAGTTGCGAAGTGCGTGATCGGTGCCGTGGTCACCGCATCCCTGGTGGCACGAGTGTGTGATTAACACTTGGGGGCGATACATTGAACAAGTTTGATGAATTCGGGGGCGAATTCAACCTTTAGGAATTGCAATTGGAAACCGCCTCGTCTGGTGTAAAAGAAGTCTGCTGCTGTTCCTCCCTCTCAACGCAATGCTGCCCCTCCCCTTTTCTTATGGCTCCGCTCGCAAGGGATGTGAAGATATCTTCTGAATCGGAAAGGGGAGGCAGTGGACTGCCATAGGTTCGAAACCACTGACATATCACATGCGACCACGCCAGGGTTTTCGGGGCTGTGTTCGTTTGCCTTTGTAGCTTTAGTTTGAGGCCGCAACTCCTCGAGCGTCGGCCGCTGGGTACCATTCGACCTCGCTATACAGTTGTGGCTCCTGTCCGCTGTTCTGGGAATAAACCCCAAGAGTGAGTTTGGGTGCCCCGTCTTCCTGGATGCCATATCTGAAACTGTTCAACTCGACGGAACGAATTGCACCACATTTGGTTCTTGTCGCTCCTCTGCAGATTGAAACTCGTCGGCGTGCCTGGCTGTAAGCGGTAAAGTGTTCCAGCGAGTCGACGTGAGGTCGAGGGAGGATATATATCTGGGAAAGAGAACATGGTTAATGTGAGCCTGGTCTGGAAGTACGGAGTAGGCGAGAGGGCATTGAGCAGAGAAGGAAGAACTCACAATATAGTATACAGGTAGCAGACCAACAAGATTATAAAAGAATGGTCATATCGAAGTTTCAACCCTGCTGCACTCTCTAGACCGGCTTCTGTTCCATCTGGCCCTCGAAACCTCCGCAGGCCAGCAACAGCAGTTCCTTTGCTCTGCAGGATTAGCGGTTCAGATGCTTGGTTACTCTCGCGACGCCACAGCTACCAAGCGACCCTGCAACTCGGCGACGTACTTCGCTTCCGAGTCTCATGTGAAGTTGATGTCGTTCGGTCATTAATTTTAATTATGTTTTGTCTAAGAGTTGATACCCGGAGAATTGTAAATCCCCCTCACCCAGCATATGTATATATTTAGTAAAGAAAGACACCTTCCTTGATCTGTGATGGATGCATCTCATCGCCTTATATGTACACTTCGACATGGACAAGGCAATTCCGTCGAGTCCACGGCCGACGGCGGTCTCCTGTTCCACCAACTCAACTCAACATGCATTCGTATTCTGCTACGTCTGCCATGTACAACGGGTGTGACCTACGTAAAGGGGAGGCCGGATGCCAACTTCCCGACGAGTCTCGATAGGACAGCGAAGCGATGTAGTACACCACACTTCTCCTCTTCCCACTCTCCCCCTTTTTTCGCACAATGCCTGCGATGTAGTCGTGGTACACACACGGGCTACTCGTCCTACCTACCCACCACTGTCCAACATAGCGTGAAACCTTGCACTCTCTTCCACAAGTCGTGACACATCCCAATAATACCGCAACTCCCTACCAAAGTCTCACAGAAATCCCCCAAAACCCAAATCCTTCACCTGTGCGACAAAAACACCCATCTGCGGGCGACACGTAACCAAGTAAAACCCCCCAGGGTGCGGGTCAGGTATATAGTCTCCCATTGTCCTCCGCTCAGCTAACGTAAGCCGGCCCCTATGGTCTAGTGGATTATGACGTGGCTCGTAGGTTTTACCCTTCCCTCAAATGGTTTGCCTCATACTAACCTAGCAAAACAGTTATACTTTCAAGATCATTGTGAGATATGCCAAGGTCGCAAGTTCGATCCTTGCTAGGGGCATTCATTTTTTGTTTTTGCCGCTTATTATTGATAGTAAGCAGCACGATTTCTTTTTTTGGTCAAGGTGACGTTGTACCAGGCTCTTTCAACATGGCCTCTGGCCATCCGTTGCTTCTGTTGATGTGTTGCTCTCCGGTTGAGGGCGACGATGCTCTACTGTGGCTTACTTACAACAATCAGCATCACCAACCACTGAAAAGCTGTCATGTTTTCTTTTGGGCAATTGGTTCTCCTAGTATTGAAAGCAGGGAAACTCTTACAGTATGAAGATTTAGAGTGAAACCATCTCGTAGACAAATTAGTAGCGTCAATCATTGGCCTGGATAAGCCACAGCTACGAGTAGACTCCAAGTATTCTGCTTGTGACATTTAAAGGCCAGAGAGACAAAGGATAACCGCTTATTTGAACCATGCCATCTTTGAAACTAGCAATTAAATACGCAGCACATTAACTCATAAAAGTCCAAAAACCCGTTTTTCCTACGGCTCTTTTCTGACGAGCCAAACCTTGTGACGCTATAGAAATGTCCAAACCAAATACATCCTGCCTTCAGCTTTCCCCCTCTTATTGCAATGTGGGCATGGCAACAGAGGCCTTCTTGGCCACTGCATCAGCCGCAGCCCAGAATGCCGTCACAGTCTTCAGTTGCGTATAAAAGTTCACACCGGGCTTGCCATAAAATGTGCTGGCGCCACCACCAGCGATGCTCTTCTTGTTGCCAGTAAAGGAGAACATGGGCAGAGGCACGGGAATGGGGACATTGATACCAACCTGACCGGCCTCAATGTTCTTGCGGAAGGTCTCAGCTGTGGAACCGGATCGGGTGAAGATGGCGGTTCCGTTGCCGTACTCGTTCTTGTTAATAAGGTCGATAGCATCATCGATGGTCTCAGCATTAAGACAGACAAGGACAGGTCCAAAGATTTCCTCCTTGTAGCAAGTCATATCTGGGGTGACGTTGGTGATAATAGTAGGACCGACCCAGTTGCCGTCAGGATACTTGCTGGGCTTGTAACCACGACCATCGAGGAGGATGGTGGCACCCTCCTTTTCGGCGGTAGCAATGAGGCTCTCGATGCGCTCCTTGCTCTGAGGAGAAATGACCGGGCCGAGGTCAGCACCCTCCTCGAAACCACCGTTGACGTTGAGCTTCTTGGCGCTCTCAACAAGCTCAGGAAGCCACTCCTTCGTCTCGCCAACCATCACTAGGGTGCTCAAGGCCATACAACGCTGACCGGCAGCGCCAAAAGCAGCGCCCACTACGCTGTTGATGAAGTGGTTCTTGTTTGCATCAGGAGAGACCAGCGCATGGTTCTTGGCACCCAAGTTTGCTTGGACTCGCTTGCCATTGGCGGAACCACGGCTAAAGATGTACTCGCCCGCCTTGTTGCCGCCGACAAAGCTGATGGCCTTGATAGCAGGCTCATCAAGAATAAAATCAACAGCCCGGTGAGCACCGTGAATAACGTTAACTACACCATCAGGGAATCCGGCCTTTTGGACAAGCTCGGCAATAATCATAGCAGCACCAGGGTCCCGTTCGCTGGGCTTGAGGATAAGAGTGTTTCCAGTAATGGTGGCAATGGGAATGCACCAAAGGGGAATCATAGCGGGGAAGTCTAAGCTCAATTAGCTTCTACATCATCTCACATCTTGATTGAAATGCTCACTGAAGGGGCAGATGGCAGCAGTAACACCCAATGGCTCGCGGTAGGTACGGGTTTCCATATCCTTGGACACCTCGAGGACCTCGCCCTTGAGAAGCTCGGGGGCGCCAATAGCAGCCTCGGCCACTTGAAGGCCACGAAGAACATCACCGCGAGCATCTGCAAAGGTCTTGCCCTGCTCGAGGGTGATGCTGGCCGCAAGACGGTCCCAGTTCTCGCGAATAAGCTGAACGAAGCGGAACATGATCTGCTGACGCGAAATGACCGTGGTCTTGCTCCATGTTTTAAAAGCTTCCTCGGCGCTGGCAACGGCAGCCTTCATCTCCTCGTCCGTCATCTGAGGGACTCGGGTGACGAGGTTGTTGGTGGCAGGGTCATGGAGATCGATGTACTTGTCCGTAGACGAGTTCACAAACTTGTTGTTGATAAAGTATGGTGTGTCCTCGACCGTCTGGATCTTGTCGTGCGTGTTCGGGTAGCTGGTAGCTGTTGATGCCAGACCAGCAGCCGGCCGTAGGTACTGGGCGGTGGCATGGATGCGGCGGACGGCGCCCAGGCTGTTGGGTGTCTTGGAGGAGGCGAGAATGGAGGAGCGGTAGACGAGGGCCGGGGAGGAAGTGCGAGAGCTGGCGCTGAGGCCGCGGGAAACGAAGCGTCGCATGATTTCAAAAGGGAGGATGGATGGAGGGAAAGGGGAGTATGTCAAGTATGCAGCAAGGTCCTTTGCTACAGACACACGCGCGCGCACAGTATTCTCGAGGAGAAAGTCAGATGACAGAATCTCAACACAGGAAGGGTCCTTTGCCTCTTATACAAAAGACCACCGGGCCGGCAACCGGTACAATCAGCTTGACAATGCAGCCCAAAACTGATAAGGGCAGTTGTTGGCCTCGTGGCGAGCTATAGAAACCAAGAGGGGGGCCAGACTAACAGTGCACCATGGTACGAATCGATACTGAGGAGGGGAGCTATCTCCAAAGCTCGCGGGAAAGTGTGGGGTAATGACACCAAGTTGCTCCTTCTACCTTCCCAGTTCCCTTCGGGTTCCCCTTCCCAAGTCCCCTCGTACCCCTCCCTGCTCCCTGCCCTCCCTCCCCGATCTTATGCCGATGCCGTCAGTTACCGTGTATGCCGACCAGCCCGTTACGACACCGATCAAGGGCCGAGGGAAAAGGTTAGCCAACTGCCTCCCCCCGGAGACGCACTCCCACAGAGCCTCTGCTCCCCATTGTCCCACCGAGCTAACCATCAGATTGGCTAACCCGAGTACCGGAGCCTTTTATCTGTCTTCTCACTTGACCTCCCCGTTTCATCTTGGCTCCAAAACCGGCACGTGAGCCGTCCATTACTCAATTCGTAAGCAGCCGGCATCGAATTCGATGCATCCACTGAATGCTCTGGGACATCAACTCAAGATACGGCAGGTTTGCCATCTCCATCAACCTTCCCAACATAGATTGGCAGCATTAGCTTCAAGCATTGAGGCCAATGTATTCAAAATAGGTATTTCCCTTGACCGACTACCACGCTATATTTCCTACTCTACAGCATTAGACATCGAGGGGACGTGACCATCGGAACTGGTCCCGATCAGGATATAAAATATTCCCGGATATTGGCCGTCGATTGCTCGCGGACAACTACCTCGTTATCACTTCAGTAGAGCAAAAGGTTGACTAAATGATACAAATTCAAGTTCAAAATACAAGTTCCCACCATGCCTTATTCGCGAATCCCTTCCTTGCGAGCTCGGCATCTGGGCCACGACGAAATAGTCCTAGCCTCTACAAATACGATAACAAGGCTGTATGCTCCAAGTCTGACTCCCTCATTTTTGAAACCAGTAAATTGCAGTGGTATGTCCCCAAAGTGGGTTCATCTTTCTTTTCTCTTTTTTTTTTCAATTTGTTGTTTTGTTCCAAACCATTTCGACTACCACTGTCGAAATCCGCCAACGCAGTCTTTTCCATTTGCCTTACGACTGGCTGCGGGTGGTTCGCTTAGTAGCCTCTCCCTTGACCTTCTCGGCGCCGGTGGTGGCAGCCTCAGCGACCTTATCTGTAACCTCCTTGGCCTTCTCCTTGGTCTTTTCGACAGCCTTGGCGGGGGCGGCGGAGCTTCCAAGACCAATCACGGTGGCAAGGACAGCAATCAGAGAGACAAGAATGGCACCGATACCAACCGCAACCTCAGGAACAAACTTGATAGCCTGAATGGGATCCTTCTGAGCGATGGTAACAAAGAGGTCAAGCTTCTCCTTGACGTAGTGGACAGGGTCATCGGTAAACTTGAGGTCAAGAGGAGACTTGGGAACATCCTCAACCTTGGGCTTCTCCGAGTCAGCCAGGGCCTTCTCTACGGGCTGCTTGAGGAGGAATGACTCCTCGGCGAGCTTCTCGGCGTCCTCAACAGAGTGGCCAATGTAGATGTTGTCGAAGAGGATATCGCTCTGCATGGTCCAGATCTCAAAGCCAATCTGAAATTCAGTTAGTACCGTTTGCATTAGGGTGTGGGAAATCAACTTACAGCTCCCATAGGCTCAAAGTTGGCAGGAGTCTTGTCCTCAAAGTAGTCGGGGTTCTTGATCTTTCGAGGAGCCCAAGGACCCTTGTAGTCAGGGTTGTCGATCTGAGGAGCCGACCACTTGCCCTTGTAGTCGGGGTTCTTCTTCAAAGGCTTGGTCCAAGGGCCACAGCCAGAAACGTCGGCACACTTGGGGTTAGGGACGGTAGGAGGGATCCAGTCACCATCCTCCTCGTCCTCCCAGTTCTCAGGCTTCTCAGCTTCAGGGTCGGCAATGGTGACGGACTCATCATCAAGCCAGTCGTCGGGCTTCTCGGCCTCCTCATCCACAATCTCGAAGGGAGCCTCCTCGTCCCAGTCCTCAGGCTTGACAGCCTCGGGGTCGGGGATACGGGCTTGGTCAACCCAATCATCGGGCTTGCTGTCATTGGCGTCATCAATCTCCTCAGGAGGATTGATGGCAGGAGAGAAGTCCTCGAGAAGGCTGCCCTTCTTGACCTCCTCGTTGTTCTGCTTGATGATGTAGGTGTTGTCGGGGTGGACAATCAAAGTGTAAAGCTCGGTCGTCTTGACGATCTTGGCGGAGGGGGGAGACGAAAGGTGCTTCTCCTCGTACTCGCCCGTCTTGGGGTTCTTGTGGTTGAAGATGAAGTGAACCTTGTTGGTGTGGCCACACTTGTCGGGACCGAACATGATGACGTAGGGGGTCGTGTTGGCGAATTCCTCCTGGTGAAGGGCCTTGTTATCCCGGAGGAGCTTCAGGTAAGCACCGCCGCACTCAAGGCCATCTTTGAACAAGTTGTTAGCAAATCTACTCAACGTGCGCAACAAGGGTCAATCAACTTACTCTGGAGTTTGACCTCGTACTGGACGACAAGAGTCTTGCCCTTGTTGTCAATCTTTGTAGGGAATTTGGCCGAAATAGCGTGGTGAGCGGCAGGGTTCTTGACAACAAGACCCTTGTCGCCTTCCATTCCCTTCAACTTGAAGGGCTCCTCGACAGCCCACTCGCCAACGTAAGCCCATTCCTCGTCCTGATCGGAGCCAGAAGTGCCCTTCTTGGCGTGGGAGGGCTTCCAACGCTGGTCCCAATCATCGGTAAACTGCTCAAGGAACTCGGCCTTGAGGGTGGTGGGCTGCAGGAAGAAAAGTTAACGACCAATGGGTCTTCGCATGTCAAGGGAGGAGATGCGCCGAGTCGCTGATTCAGTCACGGCAGCAGGAAAACGTACAGTGAATGTAGGCAGCTCAGGAACAGAGGCAGCGGCCTTGTCCGCGGGCTCCTCGGCACGAACACCAGCAAGGAGCGCCGCCGACATGGCAGCGGTGGCAGCGTTGAGCTTCATGGTGAAGGTGTAAAGGTTCTGGGTTTCGAGACGAGAATTGGCGACGTCAGGCGCAACGCGCGACACGAGAGCGAGGAAGGAAAGGAGGAGGAGTGTGAACAGAAATCAAGGATGACACGCCGATGGCAGAAGCGGTCAAGGCAAAGACGACGTTGTATCCCAACGCTCGATGAGAAAAAATGTCCCAAGAGTGAGGTTGACCGGGAAGGAAATTGGAAAGAAGCGAGAGGTGGCGTCTTTTGCTACAAGTATCAGGAAGGGACGAGCAGAAGTGGAGAGCTCGTCGCTGAGGTGGCTGCTGTTAAGGACACGTAGAAGCTGGCCGGCCAAATTTCAGGGAGCTTATAGTGCGGGGCGGCAGCAACCAGAGGCACCTGGATGTACCAAACGGGGCGGAGAGCAGGGCCATGCGCCATGGAAGACTCGAGAATTGATCATCACAGCGCCTCGTTGTTGCACGTTCGGGCGCGTCCAGTGCTGCAATGCTTACGGAATCATGGCTCAATTGGGAAATATCGTCCCGAAAGACAATGTGTCCTCGGGGAGAAATGATTACTGCGATACTCGACTTTGCCTGTCAGCCGCGTCGTAGATGCTCGATAAGAATACGAAACCAATTGACCAGTAAAAAAGAATGATTTGCAGATGGTCCAAAGCAGGTCCGCATGTTTGAGTGAATGACACTGATTTGCTAATGGTTCCCTGTCCGGATATATTGATAGAGAAATCACCGGTATGGCATTTATCCCCACAAGACTATCGATGTCTGAGCTTCCAGTTTGATTGTCAATGTCAACATGATGCCAATGCGTATGCCCGTAAGTGTAGGCTCACCGGGAGGTCCTTCAGCCTCGCTATTTTTTTTATTTGACGAGCTGCCATCCATCACCAAGGTGACATACTGTACTCCGGACCGACACTACTGCATCATGCTCGGCAACCAGCCTCCAACCTTGGATAGGTTTAGACGAAGAGGTTGGGAATCCCCAGATTCGGCCAGAGCTTATACAAGTAAGTCGACCGTCGGCCTGATGTAAAGGTGTCAGGTGTACGTACATAGTGGTATCTTGCCGTCGATTGATTGCCTTCTATGGAAGTGGGCCTGAACAAAGTTTGTCTGCGATGCTGCCACGGTGTCATGATGAGAGCTGTCGCATCCTGCCTCTCATCTCCATCTCCATCAAGCACCCCTCAATCGACCAACAACGCCGAGATAAGCCTCCGTCGATAATCCGGGCCTTGAACACCCGTCGCATCAAAAAGATGAGACGCATCATGAAGCGAGCAAAGCACATGCAATAAGCCCAATCGTTGGCTCATGCGCCAGAGGAATGTCACGATAGTGTCCACGTGACTTGCTGTCATGATACGTTTTCGCCGCTTTGGGTGAAGCTCCTTTTCACCACAATTTCGGCACATGTTCCCGTGCTGAACTGGAAAGCCTTTAATACGAATAGTTGTCACACTTGGGAAAAGTCAAATAGCCACAGACAAAGAGGGTTAAGACGCTTGATGCCGTTTCAACGCCTCCATCAACTTACACCTACCCACGTTCAACCTGTGTTGGATGCTCCAGGATCACTAGCGTATCATAAGAGGCTAAGGAAAAAGAAGTAATGCTTTTTTCTGAAACTATGATTTAGAATATGATTCGATATCACAATGTGCACATGTCGATTGAAGCAGACGGCAAGAGTAATTGTTTTTGCAAAAAGCATAACAAAGAGGTATTTTATTCATGCTCATTTACGGAGCAAGTATGAACTCAAGACGTGTCCCAATTTGTCCAGAGAAGGTATTGTTCAAAAAATAAACGACCCAAATCAAAAAGGGGCCCAATCCTCTCATGTCCGGCCAGACATTGAGACACAAACTCCATCATTAACGCGCTCCCATACCAATTACATCCATCACCCGGAAACCTGGACCGCTACGGGCAGCCATTTTACAGAGCAAGGACAACGGCGAGGAGACCGACGAGGCCAGTAGAGCCGAGGACAACACCGGCAGCAGCGTTGTCAGAGCTGGTAGAGCTAGAGGAAGAGCCAGTAGCGGTGCCAGTGCCAGAGGCAGTAGAGTCGGAGGAGGAGCCAGACTTGGTAGAGGAACCGGTAGAGTCGGAGCCAGAGGCGGAAGCAGTGGCAGTGGCGGTAGAGTCGGAGTCGGAGCCGCTCTTGGAGGACTTGGAGTTGGAGCTGCCAGTCTGCTCGGGGGTACCGGAGCCAGTGAGGTAGTAGTTGTCGGAGATGCAGGACTGGACACACTTGGAGTAGGCCTCGTTGTCGGCCTTGGAGCCGTCACCCTGGTCACAGTTGCCAACACAGTTGATGGTGTTGTTGGCCTGAGCCTTGTCGGGAGAGGGGACCTGGAAGGCATGGTGCATCAGTACGCTGTTGTGTAATACACGTGGGAGGCCGCATAGAGGCATCGTCGTGGACTTACAGTGATGCAGTGAGACTGGCAGTCGACATCGCCAGAGTCACACTTGTCAAGGCAGGCAATCTGGGAGGCCTGGGCAGCATCGACCGAGGCGGAAGAGGTGGTGGCAGCAGAGGCCATGGCAGCGAAGCCAGCAACGATAGCGAGGGAGAAACGCATGTTGACGGTGTTGTGTGTGAAAAAAGGGTTGGGTGATATTAAGGTATTAGTCGTGTAAGTAATAAGCGAGAGTTATCTCAAAGTGAGCGAGAGAAGTAGAAAAGTCGGGGCTTCTAACGAGTGAAGGCTGGACAAGAACAAGCAAGGTTGAAGAGGGAGGAGGGAAAAGGAAAGTCAGAAAGCTTTCTGGTGAAGGGGGAGGGACAACTTTAAAGGAAAGTCTCGGAGAGGCACAGGCACACTCAGGCTCTCTCGCACCTACAGACAGTTCAAGCCTCGCTCTCAAGGCACCAGGGGAATTCTAGAGTCAAACCAACCCCAGCAAGGAAAAGGGCCGTCCTCTCGCTCTCTCTTTCCCCCCTCCCCCTCAAGGTTACCCGGTCCATCGGCCTTGATTCGCCCCATTTACGGCTGCTCTCTCTGCTGGCTGTTCTGCTTTGTTCCGTGGCATGCTAGAGGACGAGGTCGGCCGTCGGCAAGGGTTTGGCCTGGGCGGGTGCCACCGTGGGAGCTACAAGGCCGATCGACCGCTGGATGGATGGAGATAGGGTGTGTCGGGTGTCTGGGGAAAAGCCCGCCAGGCCTCAATTTTAAATTTGCCAGCCCAAGTTAAGCCATGATCCAGCAGGCTAATTTGCCGTCCCTGTCAGGCTTGGCACGCTCGAGCCGTGGTCTGACCGGGGAGGGCCTGAACGAGCAGCCGAGGCCGTCCCTGTAATTCCGGCATGGTGCAGATCGTCAAAGGTTTTTTTCTTTCCTTCTGTTTGTGTTGTCGAAATGTTCCCTTTCTTTTCAGACAGTGGCTTACAGTGAGTGTTCGGGGCGTTCGACAGCGATATGGAGACAAATTGTTATGTATCAGTTTTGGGCGGTTGTTTATTGTTGGGGGTG
>JALNIO010000912.1:41029-54144 GCA_023509875.1 Rugonectria rugulosa | reverse complement strand
TTTTTTTTTTTGTTTTTGTGCCGTGTAAGTGTGGCCGCTAGAGACGTGGAGCTGAAGCTTGAGATGGTAGGTGTTGAACAAAATAGCAGCAGCACAAACAACAACTCCATCCCATCTCCAGTATCGCTCCCGTAGCTTCACTCTCGCTGCCCTCCATCTCGTCGGCTTCGCCCCCTTCGAAGCTCGTGTTGCTCCTCACCTCGCCCGTATCGCCCACTCACACAATGAATGCACAAGGGGACACACAAGAGACACAAGACGCACAAGGACGCATCAACACACTGTGCTGCACAAAACTGCTCATTCATCCTTCCGTCATAACATGACACTTGTGCGCCTCCGTTGCTCACGCTACGTTCCTTTTCAACGCTCGGCGCTTGCTTGCCGGCACTAGTGCGGAATCCCTCAATGGCGATTAGAGTCAATCAATGTTTCAGGGGGTGGCCGCCGACCAGACATTAATCCGGTCGAGGGGGGGCGGTGGGGAGCAGCTGGAATCTCGCTATCCATGTCGACGTCCGTCAACAAACATTGGCAATGATGCTGTTCATAGTATCCGTAAGTTACTTTATCCGGATACAAAGAACGAGGTGCCAGAGGCCAGAGCAGCGCCGTCATCTCGATGATGAGACGGGGGATCTGCGCCTTTCCCATTGTAGATAGCATGGAGTCACTCTTCTGTGGGATGAGAGATGGATTCAGGCCTTGGTTCACTTGCACGGCACCCATGAACAACAGGATCTTCGTCTGTAATCCAGAAAGAACCCCCTGACATACTGACAGGCTTTTCACACAACAACCAGTCACCGGTGGGAGGTGTCCGTCCCATCGCTTCTTGGGCCATGCATGGTTGTCCGGGTCGACCACCTTCTCGCCTCTCGCCCAACAAAGTAACAAAACATGTGTGTGAGGGCGCGCAGAAGAGAATCCCAATCCCAAAAACTACCAGCACAGCCAACCAACCAAGACCAAAAGCTCAGGGTCGCGTCGGTGCAGGTGGCGCGCCATGCGGAGCGTGTCCCAACTCCGTGTGTGGGCTCCTCGCAGTGACCAATGCTGCTGTAACGCTGTCTTTAGCTAAACAGCCATTTCGCCCGTGGTTCCGAGCTCGTTGCGCTTGCATGAATACGAGACCTTGGGACCCAGTTGGCGGTGGTCGTGGATGGATACCTTCCCACCCAGGACTCGCAAAACGACCCAAACCTCTCAGACCGTTTTCTCACTCTCGACCAGGATGCTGCTGGGCCATGGCTCCTTGGACGGCAGGTTGAGCTGAAGATGGTTCAGATGACCGACCGGATGAACATTGGAGTGACACTGCTCTCCATTGTCCAGAGGCAGAGAGGCATGCTTAGCTGTGAGATCTTCTCAAGGGGTTGATTGTGACTCTATTTTGGACGGGGCGGTTGGATTGGAGCCTTGGCGTTAGACCCCAGGATCCCCCCTCCCCTCCATAATGGAGGCAACTGAGCCAGTGCCAGGTACGGTTACAAGAGGAAACATTCACACAGCTGATACCGCAGATGAACATGGTTACCGCCCAGGAGGGCCCGTCAAACCTGGGCGAATCAATCCTGTGGTGGAGGAACAGCAAGATGTGATGACCTGTGCTAGATGGCCTAGTTCATGCAGCCAAGTTAACGGTCTCTCCTTCTTCAACCTCCTAACCCGTCCTGCCCGTGTCTTGGGCGCATCTTCACTGTCACATCTGGACGGCCAAGACCCCGCCGCAGCCTTGTTGTCATCTGCAATGGCATTGTGCTAGAGATGTTGTTCCTTTTGAACACACCACTCAGGCATGGAGGCGGAGCACTGTTGTCTCCTCGACCTGGGATCTTGAGGCAGCAGAGGAGTCAGGAGGAACGGCTACTCGGCTTCCCCGTTGTTCAATTCTCGACCATCCATGCATTTTCCGTGCTGGGGCCACGGGTGCCAAGTGTGTATACTTGCTACGTTGGCAGTGAGCTGGTGATGACCATCCACTACTCCGTATGCAAGGCTCGCCACATGACAAGATGGGATTTGAGCCAATGCGCAATTATTTAAGGGACTATTGAACAGACCGCCAATTGGCAAGGATTGCATGATGACTGTCTCAGAAAAAGAAAAATGGAAAAGAAAACTCGTCCCAGATGGACATGTGCCGCTCATCTACACTTCACACCTCTAATATCGGATCTCCCTGCCGGAGAGTGAGCTGGATTTAAAGCCCTGCTCTGGGCTTCGGAGTACGGAAGGTCGCCAAAGGCGCAGCGAGCAGTTAGGGGTAGGCTCCCCCCTACAACCCTACAACCATACCCATTTCACTGGGGCGCCCTGGCAGCCAGCCCTGGGCCGCCTCCACTTGGCGCTTCCGAGTTAGCCTAGGAATAAGCCCTCGCCCGCCAATTAATGTCCTGCATTTCTGGTTGCCAGATTAAGGTTAGCCCAGCTGGGCTGGCATGACCTCACCGGCTGGCAGGTCCGCTGGAACAAAGAGAGAAATTTCCAGGCCCCGGCGCGGAATTTCCCCAGTGGCCATATTCAGTGGGCACTGAGTGATCACACTGTGAACGGAGCTTTTCAGCGTTGCGAGGGTTGGTCCCTTTGATGAATGTCGGGTGCCTGAGCCTTCTCATTTGCCTCCAATACGAGAAAGTTGAGCGCAAACACAATGGCTGATGGATGCTAAAAAAGAACTTGTGTCTGCTGGAGAAAGTTTTGGGGTGATATTGATCCCCCTTTATTGTCGTTTCCTAATGAAGGTTGCAATGCACAATAGCCGAAGCAAGTAGCAAAGACGGGGAAACAGCAGCGAGAAGCCGCAACGGGACAAGTCACCGTTTGTTCTCCATGCGATGGACCGCTCAATGCCGGCCAAAGTGGTGGTCACAACGCTTCCAGGTCTAATGCAGGGTTCGAGGTTGCATTCGTCCATGACAGCTCACCTTGCTTGTGACCTGCTGCAACATCTTGAGTCGCAGGTTTGCGAGCATGGTGCCTGCATCTCGCGAGAGCGAAATTGACCACTGCCCACTTGCGATGGCAGAAGCACATGCAGTCAAGCTTCTAGGCAAAAGCAGGTACAGTTGTCCACTAACCGAGGAGTGGCCAGCCTGGGTCCTTTGGTCCCCAGAGAATGCTGTTCTTGAACTGTCTGCGTTGGATACGCCGGCTTGCCACCCAAGATGCTCGTTAATAGACGCTTTAAAGTGACGGCACTCCTTCCTCTTTTGTCACAGACAATGCTACGCAGCAGGTCTCTCCCTGACCTAAAACTGATCCCTGTCCAATACTCGGATGCACATCTATATATACCACTTTCTCGAAAACTCCTTGCCATTATCTCATTTCCTTGATTTGGTGCCCGCAGCTGGAATTTTTCCATGATTTACCGTAGGGTGTTTCTTTTCTCCTATAATGCTAGTGATACCTGGACCATGTTAGTCCTCTACTTCTCCAATAGTGATCCCCAGGCTCTACTCCCAACACCAAGCGAGTTTATTTAAACTCCTATGTACCTGCAGGCCGTCACGATGGTGGTTGGTTATGTTATGTTCATAGATTAAGTCTCATCAACTCATAACATATCATGACCTGAATTACCCCATTCGAGCACATTGGGCACTCTCACTGCCACGCCCAGGAAGTAGTATGCTCAGACCGAATCCCACTGAACAAATACTTCATGGATAATTTATCCGAGATTCAACTCCATAAAGTTTTCCATTCGAGACCATCTATGGAGGGCTATGTATTAAGTAGAGAGCCGTTACTTTTCATGGTTAATTTGCTGGATTGTCCCTTTGCATTTAAACATCATGTCGAGGTACTGCATGAGTCTGCACTTAAGAGTACCTACCCCGTGTCATCAACATCCAGTGTACATGCCGAGGTACCTTAGCTAAGCCAAGAGCAAAGACACATGACGAGCAAAACTGGTTATCCACCGACTCACATACGGAGCCCTTTGTCATCACCGTTTCGAAAAGTCACAACTCTTTTGCAGTTACCGTTTTCCAGTAGAAATATGCACATGGTGGCATCTGACTGGCTGATAGGCGGTCCTGGGCTTGGGTCAAAAAATGACGCCAGACGGCATGAGCGCTAAACCTCTTTTGTCCAGCCCACCAGGCCATGTTCAAACTCATCATCACCACCCAACACAATTCTCACCTGACCTGACCTGATCTCAAGCCCTCCGAACAACTGATTCCAGCACCGCCGTCAGTTCAGGCACACGGACAGATTCATTCTTTGCTCGTCCGATTTGTTTGTCTCGCGCTCCGTGTCAGGCCCTCCGCTCCGTGGCCCGCGTCCGATCCCGTAGCCCTCCCCCCGCATCCGCCAAAGGTCTCGGAAGCGTTTGAGCTCTCAACCGGCCCTCCGCCAAAATGCCTACTCTCGAGGACCTCAACTTCCGCCAAGCCCAATTCGAGGACCGACCCGTTGAAGGCGATGAGCTCATCACCTCCAAGGACCCCAACCATCCGGCGAACCTCATTCCTTCGTTGTGCGCCAAGTTTTGGACCTTGGGTTGGGTTACGGGCACCGGCGGCGGTTGCTCCATTCGAGATGAGTACGTCAACTTGACTTTTTTTTCACAGCTGTTTTCATTGGCGAATGGCTGCCCCTCACCTCATTATCACTTACACGCATTCATGGGAATTGCATCCACGCATAGGACCAAATAAATGTCTTCAAAACCCATCATTCACATCTCAATCAGTCATGTTTACATTTACACATGATTGCGCTTCTGATCTTTTTGGCCAATCGCACACTATCATCTTCCTATCAAATCCGACATCCTGACTAACACTGCACAGGGACCTCGTCTACATCGCCCCTTCAGGCGTCCAAAAGGAGATGATGAAGAACACCGACATTTACGTCATGTCCCTCTCCGCCCAGGACGAAGAGGCCGTCCGCCAAAAGAGCAAGCAGCGCGTCTACCTGCGCCAGCCCCCCAAGTTCAAGCCCTCCCAGTGCACCCCCCTCTTCCTCGCCGCCTTCACCCGCCGCAGCGCCAGCTGCTGCATCCACACTCACTCGCAGTGGGCCGTCCTCGTCACCCTCCTGCTCGAGGCCCAGGGCCCGGGCAAGGACAAGGTCTTTGAGATCAACAACCTCGAGCAGATCAAGGGCTTCGGCCGCGGCGTGACCAAGACGGGGAACCTGGGCTACCACGACACCCTCCGCATCCCCGTCATCGAGAACACCCCTCACGAGGAGGACCTCACCGAATACCTCGAGGAGGCCATGGAGCTGTACCCGGATACCTATGCTGTTCTCGTTCGGAGACACGGCGTCTATGTCTGGGGCGCCAATGTCCACCAGGCCAAGACTCAATGCGAAAGGTATGACTACTACTATTCTACGGGAAATTACTCATTGAAACATTGTTTTTTTCTGACACCCTACAGCCTCGACTATCTTTTCCAACTGGCCGTCGAGATGAAGAAGCTGGGTCTGCCTTGGATCAGCGAAGTTGCCCAGATCGCTCCCCAGCGCACCTAGGGATGCTCCAAGCCTGGACACGGTCATGAATTTCTGCAGCTTGTTTGGTGTTACGTTCTTTAAGCATGGGTAGGCAACAGCCTGGATCACGGAGTTATGGCGGCGATTTGAAATGATGTTGAAAAAAATATAGAGCCAGCCATATCATGTCTCTCTTTTTTTGCTTGAAAAATTTATACAAAATATCTATTTTCGCTCAGAGCTCATCCCGTGGCCGATCTTGCTGTACCGCGCCGCCAGTTTCCTCCCACATTCTCTTTTTCGTATTGCGTGCCTCCTTTGCCTCGCCTTCGGGGATGTTGCCAAGCTCCTCAGCTTCGTTCACAGCATCAACCACTTTTTTAATCTCATCCTGGACCGAATCTGCACCTTCTTCCGTGGTCTCGATGCCTACTTTCGCCGTGGGCAGATCCTCGTTCGGTAAACCCTCGACGGGATTCGTCCGGCCTTCCTGCTGCACTTCCGCCTGGCCTGACTCTCCCGGTGACGATGAGCCATGCATGACGGCGCTTCCCACCTTGACGCCCGTGCCAAAGACCAGCCGGAAAGGAAGCCAGACGAACCACCACAGCGGCCCGTACAACAGCCGTCGGAAAACGAGCCACGCGCCGGTGACCATGAGCATGTACATGGCCGTCTGGAGATACCACGTGTCGCTCTTCTGCGAGCGGAGGAGGGTGCCCAGCAGGTCCCGCGAGCTGGCCAGCATGCCGTCCAGCGACGTGTACGACTCGTCGAGCTGCTTCAGCGCCGCCGACGACTCCGACAGCGTCTGGTGCGCGTACTCGCTGCGCTCCAGCTCCGCGGCGATGAGCGCGTGCGTCTGCCGCAGCGCGCTCGTCACGCTGCTGCTCGCGCCCACCACCTGCTGGTCCTCCTCGGTGAGTCCCGAGTGCTGGTCGTGGTGCTGGGCGAGCGTCCGGACGGTGACGGCGGGGGCTGGGTGGTCGGCGTCGCCTCCGGGGTGCGGGGAGCTTCGGCCAGAGACGGATTCGGTGTAGGATTTGATCAGGAGTTCTCGCTCGAGGCGTTGTGCTTGCACCAAGCTATTCTTCGCCGACAGTCGAGCTTTTCGAAAGGATAGTCGGCAGCTACAGACAATTATCAGAATCATGTTAATCCTCCGAGCACATGGCACATCAAGTTTCATCATACCTCGCCAGGTCCTTTCCAATCTTTTCCACGCCCTCCCGTAGCCTCGTCTTGTCATGCTCCGCGCCCCGAAAGTACTCCACCTCCTCCTGCAACAGCTCCTGCTCCTCCTCGTCCTCCCTCAACGTCTGCGAGATCTCAGCGCTCAGCTCGCCGCTGACGCTGTTCTCCTCATCGGTGCTGAGGGGCACAGAGCCCGGCTCGAATTTCAGTTTGGCCAGGCGATCGATGAGCTCTTTGAGCTGCGACGTGGTTTCTTGAAGAGCTGCCAGACGCTCTTGCAGGCCTTGGAAGGACATTTCCAATACGGCCAAAAAGTAGATATAGGTAGCAAACAGAGTTTCAGGTTGCAGCACAATCACAAAATAAGCTGTGCGTCCTTAGCAGTCGACAACTCCAAACGATACGTGGTCCCAGTGTCATGACGGTGACGTTGCGCTTAGACGACATCACCCCGACAAGCGCACATTATGCAACTATCCGACCACGACAGTGGTTCAACTCTCCCGAAATTTCACACCCAGCTACCACCGCCCCGCGACGAGACGAGCGCCCGCCTCCCACGACACCACGACTTGCCATTGAGTCCCCCGCGCGCCGCGCTCCCGCCGTCAAGATGATCACCAAGTTCATGACCGAGGTCACGGCCAAGTTCAACCCGTTTTCCCCCTGCGCCAAGCCCGCCCGCCTGTTCCTCACCTTCCTCCCACCAGCGGCTCGAGCCAACGGCATGGCCATAAATACCACGGTGCTACCCCGAACGGCGACGGAACCCAGCTCATTACTGGTCAAGTTCAGTATGTTATAGACACTCTGGAATTCCGTGGCAAGGAATTGGCAACTAATTGCTTTTGTACAGAGGATGGCAAGGAATTAAACTTCAACTGCGAACAAATCACTATCAAGGGCGTGGTGGAAGAACTTGACCGTCACTCAAGACAACTGCAAAAGGCGGCTGACCTGACTGACTAAGCTCTCTACATTGTACAAACACCACTATGCATCTACGGCGTTATTGAGGAAGCGACGGCTACATTTTGGGCCAACAGGGCCAAATGGGATATGTGACATAGTCTGTACAATATGAACATGATGACATTTGACCAAACTTTTTTCTTTTTATGCTGAGACCTGTTGTACCTATGCGTGTGGTATTTTACACACTATATGATAACGAGATCATATCACATTAATTCGTTCGCTTAATCAAAGCGCATTTAAGCAGAAGCGCCGCTGATGAAGAACCACTTGTCAATGGAGCTGTCAATCTTGTCGGCGGGAAGATCCTGGTTGGCAGGGAGAGGGGGAAGCTGGCTGGGGTCAACGCGGGAGGGAGAGTTATCGACGTTGACGTTGGTGCTGCGACAAGTTAGCAATTGTGTAGTAGAGAGGGAGGCCTATAGACTTACGTGGCGATGCCGCCAGCGGGGGCCTGGCCAGTGATCAGACGCTCCCAAGCCTCAGCGCACTCACGGATGACATCGAGGGCATAACTGGTGAAACGTCAGAAAGCAGAAATGCCAAATCATTAGAAGAGTACGTACGCCTTGTTCTTGCACTCGCCAGTGAAGGCGAACTGGTTCTCGGGCTTGCCATCGGGGATCTTGTAGATACGGAACCACTCGTTGGTGGCACGGAGAAGACCAGGGAGGTGGCGCTCAACGTCCTCGACGTCGTGGAGCTTGCTGGCGAGAGGGTCGTTGATGTCGATGACAATGACCTTCCAGTCGGTCTCCTCCTCGTCAAGAAGGGCCATGACACCAAGGACCTTGACCTGCTTAACCTGACCAGTGTAACCAACGAGCTCACCAATCTCGCAGACATCGAGCGGGTCGTTGTCACCCTTGGCCTTGGTCTCGGGGTGGACGGCGTTGGGGTCCTCCCAGGTCTATAGACGAAGAGTCAGCAAGACGAACATGGGCACGTGCCAGAGGGGGACAGATTATCATACCTGGGGGAAGGCACCGTAGTTCCACAAGTAACCCTTGTGGGGGAAGCAGTTGCGGACGTATCGAAGCTTGCCCTTCTTGATGTCCTGCTTGATGGGGTTCAGGAGTTCCTCCTTGGAGATCTGGGGGTAACATTGTTAGCAATGGAGTTGTGTGTCATGAGCAGGGGAGGGCTGATGCGGTGTGACGACGGTGTTGAAATGGAGGTGGAGGGGTATTTTTTCTATGGCGGTGGGAGCTCAGGTGAGGATTGTTGAGCTCGAGAAAAATGGGAAAAGGGATGGTTAGAAATTCGGTGTTGAAATTCACCTCAAGCTTGGCATTGGTCCATCGAGGAATCTCAACAACCATGTTGAGAACGGTCTTCTCAGCATTGGCATATAGAGGGATGTCGTGGAAGGGGGAGACGGGCTGGCCATCGGCCTCGACGTAAACGCGGTGCTCCAGGGTGTTGGGAGCCGCAACCTTGCGGACGGTGTAAGCCATGTTGGGCGACGGCGGCGACGGCGACGACGGGCTCTGGTTATCAGGGGGTGATGTGGAGGAAGAGAGGTGACGAGCAATCTGCGCTGTTCGTCGAGAAGAAATTTTGTTGGAGGTCAAGTTGGACGAGGCAGTAAGAAGAGATGGAGGGGGCGGGGTAGTAGTAGTGCTGTTTTGCTGGGTCATGGCTCCAGTGCTGCGTGTCGCCAGGGTTGCAACGTGATTGGCCCGCCGCGGGAGGGATTGCAGCGATTGCGACAGCGTTTGCCTCTGCAACGCCTGCGGCGGGAGGCCCCGTAGGAGCGGAAGCCGTAGGGCCAGAGATTGCGACGGTAGCGGCTGCGACAACCCTCGTAGGGACGTCCTCTGCAGCCCGTAAGCTTGAGGTTGGATGGCCAGCATCAAGCGTACTTAGTGGAGCAGTCTCGGAGAGAAGGGAAGAAATTCCAGGTGACGGAAGGGGGAAAAGAGAGAACGTCGGGGGATAGGACAAATTTAAAAAATGCACCTGGTAGTGAGAGCACACAGCGTAGCTGCTCACCCACGCCTTACTGGCTTCACCGCGGTTTCTCTTCGGCTCTGGGTGGTAGAGCCCGTGGTCTATGGGGCCGAGGTCTCTATGCTTCTGCCCCTGGGTTCTCAGTACCGGTATGCACAATGCTGGCAGGCGGGCAGGGACGGGATAATGGAAGGGTGCGAGTGTCTGAGACGGAGCGCCATGCCTCGGAGCTTTCATCGGACCAGTGATAGCCTCTAACTTGATTCGGCAATACGAAGCAGTCCAGGGTAAGGCGTTCACCAGTCATGCAGACTCCATCTTGTCCAGGCAATTCGTTGATTAAGCCTCAAGTGGGATAATGGCTCTTACTTGAGACGAAGTGAAGTGTCTCTGTTTGTCTCCTTGTGCATGGATAAAACGCTCCGAGCATTGGAGCCGACTATGTCGTAAGATGCCTGGTAACTTGCGATATCACTTTGCTGTGCCATGATTGAACTTGAGCCATCCACTCGCAACTTCAAATATGCCTAATCATAATCTCCCTGGGAGGTTTACACTAAGCTTGCTAGATACAGGCTATCTGATCACATCATTTCGATTGGACTTGATCACACCCATGAATTCCCGGTCAAGCTTGGCGACTGCCGTAGGCATCACCATTGCCCCTGGTCGTCTATTGACCCGCTCCGATGGCCCGGTCCAGCACTTACACGCAGCATCAACCTGGACGACTTGGATCAGTACAAAGCACACATGCTCCACGAAAAGATTTACCAACAAAGTAACATCATCACAAATTACTGCCTGAATTGCAATCATGGACTATAGAAATACCAAACCCGTCGCACCCATAGGATATATAGCTCAGCGGCGCCGTAAAACAGTACCCTCACACAAGTCGCAACCAGACACACACACGCTGTTTAAGCCACAGCTCCTTCGACTGCAGTTTCTGACTTTGGCTCATTCTGCACCAAGGCTGGTTCATCAAGAGCGGGCGCCTCCTTCTCCTTTCCCTTGAGGCTTGGGGAGCGGCTCTGGATTGGAGTCTTGTACGTTTCCTGCTCAGCTGTCCACTCCTTCAGGTCGTCCTCGCAATCGTTCAGAACCTGACGGGCCTGGGCAGAGTGTTCATAAACGGGCCTCGAGTCCCCTGGGACTACAGGAGTATCATCCAGCAAGTCGAGGAGACGACGGCCATGCTTTGCCAAGATGATTTGCTTCTCAGCTCGCTCAATCGTGGCAGCGAACTCGGCGTGGTAGGCTTCCTTGAGCTTCTGACGAGTCTGCTTTCTGTTAGTATCTAGGTATCAAAGGGTCGAGAATGGCAGATACATACGATATTGGATAATTGAGCCTCTGCCACCAAGTTCTCAGCTTCAGCCCGCACCAGCTCCTGCTCCAAAACAACCAGCTTCGCACTCTCCGGCTCCTTCAGCTTGAGACGCTGAATCTCGTCTGCGATCTTATTCTTTCCATCTCGACTGGGCTGCACGCTCTTCTCGGTGTTGCGGATGGCCTTGAGGATAGCCCGGGAGTCATCAAGCGCGTGCGCATATGTCTCCTCCTGCTCACCCAACTCACTCAGGACGACGCCAACCTTGTCCGAGATGTCACTGATGCTATCATCACCGGTCTGCTCTCCCCACTCCGAGAGCTGGGTAGCAATGGCGATGCGTTCTCGGCCTGCGGTCTCGTGCGCGCCAATGAGGTTGTTCTCCGACTTGATGAGGCGAAAAAGCTTGCGGGATAGCTCGGGCTGGACGGTGCCGCGGAGGGAACTGAAGGAAAAACCCTTCTTGGAGCCTCCACTGCTGGAGCTCTGTTTGTTCTTTGAACGGATTGACAGTGCTCGGTTCCTAGAGGAAGTAAAGGTGAGTCCGCTGTCCTGCCGATATAGAGGAGAATACTGCGAGACGGAACCATCGAAGCTTGCTCGAGACATGGTAACTTCGGGCACGAGGGAAAATAGGTTGCAGTGGGAAGTGTGAGTTAACGAGAAATGCCTGAGCTTACATGTTGACGGGGCAAGTATTGTAAAATGTGATTTTCTTTTAATTGATATGAAGTCGAACTATTATCAATCACTCCTGCCGAGAAGTCAGATTTTCGAGACAAGAAGGTGCAGAGAGAAAGCAACACCCAAGAATAGAAGGTCGGGATGAGCGGCAAGGTATAACACACCAATGATATGAAGTTGATCTTTCTTTCCCAGTCGTTTTCCAAAGGGTTCATGCAGGGATGTGGATGAGATATTCTTCTTGCTCCAAAAAAAGAATCACGTACAAGATAATTTGACGTCGCAGTGAATCCGATGGCAGCAACAGGGATGCGCCGTCTTTAAAGACAAAATGCAAAGAACCAGGGCCACGTACTACGAGTTAAACTGACGTGCACGATTTTGCCTCACATCTGCCCTGATTTACCCAGCTCGCTGCTCTACTGCAGGAATTAAGCTGGCCCAATCCCTAAGCGTGTGCGGTGCTCTCCCCCTCCCCCTCCAAAGGGTCATGGGCAAGGCTAGATTCACAGCTCCAACAAGAGACAATGATGATGACGGAATGCGCAGTGATGTCATGCACGGCTTCTTTTGGAGGGGTGAGTGCCCGGCTGCGGCGGGATCCCCGCTCCCCGCTAGCTACTGGATGCCTTTGGGGGGCGAAAAGGGCATCACCAACAAGGAATCTTTTTGTTGTGAAAGAGGTGGGATGACGAAACGTGCGGCTTGTGCCGTCTGTGGCATGATGGGCAAGCAAGGAGAATATTGGAATCAAGCGAGTTTGGCGTGCAGCGTTCGTGGTGATTTTAAGCATTTGGCATCGGGAACACAATTAGTTTGTGTGATGAGTGTATTCCTCAATGCCAACATTTTGTCTTGAAATCTACCTCCCATGTACCTGTACTAACCCATTTCTTCGTTACATTACTTTCCCTTTTCGACAATCTTGCCAGAGAGTCGATCCAACGCCCTGCTCAAACAAAAAACCAGAGATAACCGCCCATTTCGTGTGTTACATGAGTGAGAACGTGTACAAGACAAAAAAACCTTCCTATCGACATATGCCTATCAGGTCACCCGCCCGCTCGCGTAATTCAAGACATGTCTTGAGCTGGCGAGCTGGGTACGATCCCATGCTCAGTCAGCCTCTTTCATCCGGCTCCCGAACTAGTACGGTCGAGACTCATAGACCCGAGGGTAGCTCGCCCTGGGGCTGCTGCTGTATGATCGTCGAGTGACGCTCGTGTAGCTGGACCTGGGAGAGTGGCTGTAATGATGGCCGTGGTGGTGGTGATGGTGGTGGTGAGAACGTCGTGCCGGGACGATTTCCTCGTGGTAGTAGTACTTTGTCTTGGGCTCAGGGTCGCGGAAGCACATGTTTGCGGTGCGAAGTTGCGAGACTTGGAGAGTGATGTAGTGAGTCAAGATAGTCTTTTTGTGCGATTGAGGACAATAGGTGCGGTTCGCTTTGATGGTTCAAGGGTAGCAGCCGATGTAGCTTGAACAGAGATGGCTTGAAAAAAAATAGGATGAT
>JALNIO010000912.1:5126-40915 GCA_023509875.1 Rugonectria rugulosa | reverse complement strand
GGGGATACCCTCCATTATACTTATACGAGGGGCTGAGGCCTTCACATGGCCACCAAGTTTCTTCCCGGTTTCTTAGGGCCATTGTGACCACTGCCATGCAAGGAGGGTACCCTGAACCGGGATGACCGTCTTAACGGGCCTCCACCCACATCAAGTGTCATCATCAGGCATTGCTTTTTTTATTCTTTATCCGTATTTATCGCTCAAGGGAGGCTAAGTGCGATGGCCAAGCTGGTTACGTTGAAGAAAGGCAGCCAAGACAGCTGGCAGGCTCGTATTCTCCGCCTTGTGCCAAGAAGCAGCGCCATAGAGCCTGGATCGCGAACATGGTGAATCAATGGGACAGCAAGCCCATACTCCTGGTTAGATGGAATCATTTTGATGCAATAAAAAAAACCCCTTTATGATACATTTCTTTTTTACAACATTTCCCAGCCTAATCCTGCTTCTTCATGCGTGTAAATGTAGTACATGACACCTCTATTTCTTCGCCTGGAAACCTACACGAACCTTTCCAACAGCCCAGGCCGCAGCGAAGAGAGCGAGCGAACTGGAGAAGATGACCAACGGCTTGCGCAAGGCGGCTGACAGAGGCGCATCATACGCAATGATGAGTTCTCGGTCTCTGAACTCGTCTACAAGGTTGCGAGCCTGAATGGTGACGGTCGTGCGTCCAACAGTGTCGAGGTAAGTCTTGGTGAGACTTACGGAAGTCGAGTCAATGGAAGATTCGGGGATGGTCGTGTAAAACTTGACGTTTCTATGTTAAAGTTAGAAGTGTCCCATGGCGGATTATTTGATTAATTAGAACTTACTCAGCACCCTCTGGAAGGAGAACTCTGACGTTGACCTTCTCATACTCGACACCCTCTACCTGCTTGGGTCCCTCAATGAAGGGGACCTTGACAATGTAGCCTCCAGTGGCGGTCTTGCGCACAAAGTTGGCTGCGTCGGAGTTCCAACCAATGGTGAAGGGATACTTCCAGCCACCGAACAGGGGGTATCGGGGCTTCAGTTCAAGGTTGGCCTCACGCTTGTTGCTTCTGAATCTCGAGGTGGAAACGTTGCCAATAGCATCGACAAAGTAAGCGTCTACGCTGCCAACCTGGAGAGGAACTCGAAGCTCCTTGAGAGCGTGGGTGGGAGGGTTGAAGTATGTCGCCTGAACCCACTTGACGCGGTTGAAGGGGGAAGAGAGGTTGGCGCCTCGGTGGTATAGGTCGTACCTCTCCTCAAAGGCAACGTTGCCGCCCCAATGGCTCACTTCGATATCGCGGTTCAGCTCGGCGACGTGGGTGACGGGCTTTTCGTACTCGAATCGGACGGTAGCAGGGGCAACAGCGCCGGCAGGTTGCTCACCAAAGGGACCGTATGTCAGCTTGGCACCCTGCTTGGTGGGAAAGTCGCCAATCTTGGTGTAATCGGGGATGGAGGCGGAGTGGGACTTGAGCTCCGTCTTCTGCTTCAGGGTGGGATAGGCAGATGGTGCGTAGGCGGAGAAGTCATGGGCGAGGTACTGAAGCTCGTCTTGAGGAACGGAGGCAGGGAGCGGGTAGTAGGCCTTCAGGTAGTAGTAGGTGATGCCGAGCGTCTGCTGAGCCCCAGCCTTGAGAGGAGTGGGCAGTCGAATGCGGTAGTACTGGATATCGCTGGGGGTTGAATTAGTATATACCCGAGAATTGCATAGCTGTCACGATTTACCTCTTCGGGTCGTATTCGATAGGCTCGGCAGCAAACGGTCCCGCGCTCGCGTCCTTGCGGTCCTTGACCTCGAAGCCTCCGACGCGGGCCAGCTGGTCGGAAGTAAAGGGGAGGTAGTATTCGTCTTGGGGTTCGGAGGCAACGTTTTCAATCAAAACATTCACCTGCTCCTTGACGTAGTTCTTCTCTAACGAAATGACGTGGACGAGATTGGCGTTCTTGAAAACCTGGGGAGGCTTGAAGTCTGTTGGCAGTATCACCTTGGAGGATTTGGTGTCGGTTGCGGTGCTGGCCAAGGCAGTCGACAGGAAGCCAAGGAGCGCCGTGGTAACGGAAAACGGCTTCATTTTGACGAATAGAAGAAACGGACGCTCATTGATTGAGCGAACCGGGAATTAATCGAAAAGGTGACCTGGGAGGATGAAGTCGATCGCAAAGGACGGCGCAAGTCCTCGATTCACAAGTCCTCCTGAGACAGCTCCGAAAAGCATACGTTGCCCATTCGCACGTCAGCTCAAGCTGGCAGGGGAGCTTTCAGCCAATCAGGGGTCGGGCGAAGATACTGGGGTACGTATGCCGGTGGATAGTAGCCCCGGTCTCCGGGCATGAGAAAGCCAATTTGCTGGGCCTTACTACGAAGTATGTAGATGGACAAGCCCCAATTGCGCAAACAGCCTGCTGCCCGTCGACAGCAAGCTTGCCAGGCACGTGTAGCTGATGGCCCATGGCTGCCGTTGAGGCTGACTTTAGCGACGGTAATTAATTAGTTTCGCATGTACCTGATTCTAGCTCGACATGTGACGATGCTGTTGGAGGTTGATACAGGTCCCTGCTGCCCTAAGCCAGTCTGCGTCCAATGCCCCCACGAACACCAAGGAATCGAGGTCACAAGGCCAGTTGCCAGGACCTGACATCATGTCACCAGCATGCTGGGTACCTACTCCAATCCTGGTATACTCAGACCGAGCAGAGCATTTCCCAGTGTCGGTGTGCGGACATGTATTTCCATCCCTTTTTCATGAGACGAGACATTCGTATTGAGAGTTTCTAGAAGATGCTCTATTCATGTGGTTGTTTCACGCTGCAAAATGAGGTGAGATTTGTTGAATACGGTAGCTGTGGGCGAAATGTGAAGCTCAACAAAGCTCAAAGCTCCGAGAAGCTACCTAGAGAGCTATCGAGCACACTACGACGTAGTAGGACCACCCACTACGTCTTGGGAGGAGAAGGAAAGTAGCGAGCTTCAAACTTTTTCGGGACCCCTCGCCGAGAGGCCAAGGATTCTTCTCGAAGCGAATGCACATCAGACAACCACATTTGTATGATTGTGTTTTGTTTTACAGTAATATCTTTGCTCGTGCAACCAATAAACTAAGCGGCAGATACGGAGCCAAAGGATTACGTAGCCGGGGTGTTGGAATGACCAAGCCCACGGGGAGGGTGACAGCACTTTTACTACTCCGGACTTGTACTTGGTAGCGGGGGTCAGCCATGATATGAGCTCGAGATGGTCATGATTGGTGCACTTGAGGAGGTGCAATTGGTCACGGCTGTTGGGCTACGATGCTCGCCGGGGTGAGGACGAGGTACCTCCGGAATAAGGGCGAGTGACAGGAGACAGCGACGAAGACGGCATAAAGGCAACATAGGCACATGCATACAAGAAGGAGGAGAGGGGACTAAAAAAGAAAAGAAGGATAATATTGTGGTGACATGGTTGCATGGGAGGGGAAGAAGCGTGGATGCAAAAAAGGTGGGATTGGGAGAACCGGGAGGTGAGCGGCGAGATGCGACCGGAGGGAGGTACAAGATCTGCAGCCCACCCCCAGTGCCAAGTTCAAGTACCAAGTGTCCCCGTTCCGAGCCCTCCCCCTGCTTGGAAGTTGGGAGCCTCCCGTGCCTCCCTGACTTCCCTGGACTCTCCCGGACCTCCCACTCAACAGCTGTGACCTGGCGTCTTCACCTCGACTCACCTTTAGTCGCCCACTCCGCCACCGGTCGCCCATTTTATCCCATCCTCTTTAAGTTTAAAACCTTTCCACCACCTCTCCCTCTTTATTCCCTTGTCTCCCTACCAATTGTATCTTTACCAGAGCCCTTTGTTCACTCCAGGGCTCTCTCATCTCATCTCAACTCGCTCAGGGAAAGCTCCTGGCAAACCAAATTACCCCGCCAAACCCCGCCAAACCTCCTGCACAATGGTCGGTCTTGGACCTCGTCGTCCTCCCTCCCGAAAGGGTACGTATAGCTGCTCAATTGTGCACTCCTGAATTCCTGCATCTTCCATTTCTCCGTGAGACCGAGCTGTAAGCTGTTCGGATCAGCGTCGTGGCACCCACTAGCATGACCCGCCATCATCGTCATCGAAGCCAAGAGGCTCTTCTACGCTCAGGATTTTGGAGCTTCAATTTGAGACTTTGATAAGCATATGGCGGAGGAGCTCAGCTGCTCTTGAGCTAAATGTCCTTGGAAATCATTGATTCACAACGTCATGATTCAGTTCCAGTGCTTCCAGAGTTACTCTTTCATGACACTGTCCATGGCTCACCGAGCTCATACGGCTTGCACCGTCCTACACGATTTGGGCCGTACAACAGTGATTCCAAGTTAGGAGATGCATTGCGAGAAATCTCAAAGTTTGAGATGATGAAAGATTGCTCCTCAACCGCTTCTACTGTGAATGTAACACGCTACTTGTTCCAACGGCCCGTCCGACTACAAGTGGCTGCCAGCTGTTAGACGGCCCTAAGCTAGGACCGTTTCTGTTATTCCTTCTTCCGCACGAGCTCACTTCCTCTCTTTGTTCCGTGCTTCTATACGTTCACTACGAGTTACTCACCGAAAGTAACCGTTGTCGATACTGACAGAAAATCATGGCAGGATCTATGGCGGATGTCCCCAAGGACCTCGTCAACGAAATCCATAAGCTGGAAGCCCTTTTCACCGTGGAAACCGAGAAGCTCAAGGAGATCACCGACCATTTCGTTTCTGAGCTCGCCAAGGGTAAGCCAAACTGGGCCTTGCTTTGAAGATACCTCTCTGACGCGTTTTTAGGTCTGACTGTTGAGGGTGGAAGCATCGTGAGTTGTAAACAGTACTATAACTTCGGATAGAGACTCACGCAACTTAGCCTATGAACCCTACCTGGGTCATGTCGTACCCCGATGGATACGAAGAGGGAACATTCTTGGCCCTTGATATGGGCGGCACCAACCTCCGAGTTTGTCAGATTACCTTGACCGAGGAGCAGTCCGAGTTCGACATCATCCAATCCAAGTACCGCATGCCCGATGAGCTCAAGTCGGCGAGCGCCGAGGACCTTTGGGACTACATTGCCGACTGTCTGTACCAATTCATCGAAACCCACCACGGAGACTGTGCCAGCGTTCCCAAGCTTCCGCTGGGCTTTACCTTTTCCTATCCTGCAACTCAGAACTACATCGACGAGGGTGTCCTTCAGCGATGGACCAAGGGCTTCGACATCTCTGGCGTCGAAGGCGAGAACGTTGTGCCAATGTTTGAGGAAGCACTTGCACGCAAGGTAAGTTATATGCGGTCATTCAGAACTTTTCAGTGACCGTTACTGATGGTTGTTAGGGTGTCCCAATCAAACTGGCTGCTTTGATCAACGACACCACTGGTACTCTCATCGCTTCCGCCTATACTGATGACCAGATCAAAATGGGATGCATTTTCGGAACTGGATGCAACGCTGCCTACTTTGAGGATTGCGGCTCCATCCCCAAAATTGCTCACCTCAACTTGCCTCCCGATACTCCTATGGCTATCAACTGTGAATGGGGCGCCTTTGATAACGAACACAAGGTACTGCCACGAACGGCCTATGATATTGCCATTGACCGCGATTCTCCTCGTCCGGGTCAGCAGGCTTTCGAGAAGATGATTGCCGGTCTCTACCTGGGCGAAATCTTCCGATTGGTTTTGGTTGATCTGGCTGAATCCAAGCACATCTTCGAAGGACAGGACTATTCTGCCCTCAAGAGGCCCTATTCTCTGGACGCGTCCTTCCTGTCCTTTATTGAGGAGTATGCTTCCCCGCCCTAATTCTACAAACTCTACTGATTCGATGAATTACAGGGATCCCTTTGAGAACTTGCAAGAGACCCACGATCTCGTGTCGTCCAAGCTTAAGCTGTCCTCGACACGCCCTGAGCTCGAGCTCATCCGCCGCCTTGCCGAGCTGATCGGAACGCGATCTGCCCGCCTCTCAGCTTGCGGTGTCGCTGCAGTGTGCAAGAAGAAGGGCTTCAAGGAGTTCCACGTCGGTGCTGACGGCTCCGTCTTCAACAAGTACCCCAACTTCAAGGAGCGAGGTGCTCAGGCCCTGCGAGAGATCCTCGACTGGCCCAAGAAGAGCGCCCGAAACCGAAGGGCCGAGGACCCCATCGAGATTCTCCCGGCTGAAGATGGTAGCGGTGTCGGCGCTGCGCTCATCGCTGCTTTGACCCTGAAGCGAGTTCAGGCGGGCAACCTTGCGGGTGTCCTGCATCCCGAGCACTTCCTCGAGTAAGGGGGTTGGCAGAGGTAGATGGGCGTGGCAATCACGAGGTAACGAAGACATAAAAAATGGAGATAGAAAAGAGCAGCTCGAAGGCCAGTAGAGGAGTTGCTTTCGGACTACCAACAAAGGGCTTTAGATTAGACCCAATAACAAAATGTGATTCCTAGCCCATGAATGTGCAAATGGGCAATCTGTACTCTGTTGAGGAAAAGGGGTTAGCAGTCTTGCAACAGCTGTCGAGGCGTGGAATGAGGGTGTCTTACTGTCGAGAGTCCAGTATCGTCTGCGCACGCCCTGCCACTCTCCCTTACCCGCCTCGTTCAGTCTAGCCATGTCGACATCGCTCTCCTCCCACTCGACATCAAGACCCGCGTCGGCGGCCTGCATTTCGACCACCTTGGTGTAGACGTCGTAGCAGATCCTCCTGTCAGCACCGAGGCCGTTGAAGAAGGAGAAGCGGCCCTCCTGGTCCATGATGCCGATGACGTACTCGGTGAAGAACATGCGCAGCTGCGAGTAGTCCTCGCCAAAGGTGTCAAAGTAGATGGCGTCGTAGACCTCGCCGTCCTCGAGGAGCTTGGGCACAATGTCCTGCCACCGGCCCCTGTGCACCTTGAAGGCCCCCTCCTCGGGGCCGCTCTTCTCCCAGTCCGGGCCGAACTTGGAGCCGAGCTGCGAGAGGTGCTCGAGGACCGAGGGGTGGGCCTCGATGATGTGGTGGCGGGAGGGCTCGAGGCCGGCGAACATGCCGTCGACGATGCCCATGCCGAAGCCGATGTTGAGGATCCTCTTGCCGGGGGCCGAGTCGGGGACGAGGGCGGCGACGGAGCGGCGCATGATGTCCGTCTCCCAGGCCATCATGACGCCGTTCAGGTCGGAGTCGACGAGTTTATCATTGTCATATGTTAATTTCGAGCTCAAGTACTCTTCGCTCGTGACGGGTTTCTCTCCAGCGTCTGGCGGGACAAACTTGGGTTCTTCTACGATGGCTCCAGGCTGGGCTTCGGGCTCAGCATCGGCGGTCTCTTCTGTCGCACCCTGTGCCAGTTCCTCGCTCTCCTCGTCGGGACCCGATGACAGCTCCTCGTAGTCACCCATGAGAGCAAACAGAAGTTCTGCACGGACGCCGGCATCTACGCACAGGTTGTAAAGGGCCTTGCGTCCCAGACGGAGGGCGACGCACCCGGGGGTCTCATTATTGCTATCGACATCGTTCCAGATGGCGCCCCTGAGGAAGAGATCCTGGACAACTTCGCGGGCTTCCTCGACGCAGCCATCCTCCTCATCGTCGTCGTCTTCCGGCGACGCAGGACCGCAAGCTCTGATGGCGGCGTGCAAGGCTGTCTCGCCCGTCTTGGGATCCTGGGCGCTAGCAGAGCCGCCGTTGCGTAGGAGGGCCTTGAGATCATCGCGGTCGTGTGCCCAAGCATGGTAGAGGACCTGACGGACGTCATCCGGGCAATCGGCCGAGATGCGGGAGGGCATAGAATCGTCAATGGTCGACATGTTGAGTTCTTCGGCCGATGTAGGTGGGTAGACGCGGGGTCGGTTTTTGGAGGGGTAAAAGCTATCTATCCTGGGAGACCCAGAGAGCTCGACAGCTCGACGGCACACAAGAATTTCAGGAGGGCAGGAGAGTCTAGGAATTTGCGTTTAGGGTAATTGCTCGCCTGATGGTATTAACTGAATTGGAATTTCTCTGTGTCAGAGGAGAAAGTTAGTTTGCCTGACTTGAGACAAGACAAAATGTCTGTGAAATTGAAGATAGGTACGGAAGTACCTGAACACAAAAAAAAAAAAAAAAAAAAAAAACCAAATGTCTCGCCGAGTTGAGCTGGCCCTTGCCCCGCCGACCAAGAAATGCAGGGATCCATTGAGACCATGACAGAAGAAGGTCTCGGTGTCGTGTGCTCCCCAGTGAGCTCCATTGAGCCAGCTTCAGTGACGCCAGCACCCGCTTTTGCAGTGGGTTTTCCAACTTCCAATCCACTGAGAGCGATGTCCGTTGCAGCAAACCACAAGCTCCAATTGACGAACGCTGGAAGGTGCGTGCAGTCTGCTCTCAACGGGACTGGTGGGATACAGGACCATTGAGATGATTTCTTGCAGGGGTCATCTTGGGGATTGTGTCTCTTTTCAGGTCAAGACGTCTCCGTTTGTTGCAGCTGAGGAACGGCAAAGACGGCCACTACTAACACGGCAGTGGGCCAGTCTCACTCAGGTTTTGGGACAATTGAAGGGGACTGATGTACTTGCATGCAGACCCATGGGAAGTTTTTGTTATATGCAAGACACTGGTGCATATGAGAGACGACGTCAAATGGCCAGCATGTGATAGTGCTCAGATACGTAAACGGCCAGGTGTTGCTGTATATCACGATGCCGCCAAGAGGATGCACAGCGAACGAGATGTAACCTGCAGTGAAAGAAACCGCAGGCGAGGCAAGGTACCTGAGCGAAGTGATTTGCTCGGGCAGGCAGAGGGAGAGTCTCTAAAGTATCCGTACACTACGGCAGAGTCACGTTCCAGACACGAACGCGTTGATTGGCCAATTCGCCCTGGAGCACCCCCAAAGGTTGTATCGAAGCAACCAAGCAACCGAGCCACGTTTGCGCTAAGGGACTCGCCTACGACCTAACTAAACTCGCTACCTCAGTCGCTCAGGCACCTTGGGCTTTGTGACGCCGCTACCAACTTCTCAGCTCGTGTACGGAGTACCTCACTTAAACGCTATCAGACCTCGAGCTTCTGGCTGTACCTCATTAAGGTAGGACCAGCATCATCCTCGTCCCCGGCGCATCTGTTCCATCTGTACGTAACCCCAGCCCACGAGAGCTGCATTGCTCTTTTTTCCCTCTTGCTCCATCCACCATCAAACGCACCTAGTCTCGGGCCGTCTTTTCTTTTTGTCGTCTTCCCCTTCCTTTTATCCTGCAGGTAAGGATTGCCTCAACTCCTGCCTCTGCCTCTGTGACCCTCACTCCCAAAAAGCCAACCACCCTCAATTGCCGTCTACCTTTTTTCTGTCTGCAAAAAATCACCCTATCATCGTCTGGGTGCCAAACCATCCGACTTTTCATTCAATGCGCTCATGCTTATTGTCCAGGACCTGAAGACCCGTGACAGAACTTGGACCAGCACTCGCGCGGGCAATCCTCCCTCGGTCCGACCCGGCGTCGTCGTCATGAAGTTCGGCGAGCAGCTCCGTTCCAGCGTTATCCACGAGTATCAGTGGTACTACATCGACTACGATGGCCTGAAGGAGGAGATCAAGAACGCCACCGGCGCCCCCCAGCCCGGCGGCAAGGGTGCTGTCGAATGGTGCGAGGACGATGAGGCGCGGTTCGTCGGTAAGCTCGAGGCAGAGCTCGAGAAGGTCCATACCAAGCAGCAGGTCAAGGCCATGGAAATCTCCCGCCGCATCGCCGTCAGCGAGCGCGAAGTCAAGGAGGTCGTCAATCGTCTGAACGAGCGCGGCCTGGGCGAGAACGGCCCTACCGAGGAAGAGTTTATGCTCCTGGAGGAAGACCTGAGTGACATCATCGCCGACGTCCACGATCTCGCCAAGTTTGTCCAGCTCAACTACACGGGATTCTATAAGATAATCAAGAAGCACGATGTAAGTCAAACGATTGCCCGGAGACGCCTGCCAACTAGCTAACTAACACCATGTGATTGCAGAAACTGACCGGATGGCACCTCAAACCCGTCTTCGATACCCGACTCAAAGCGAAGCCCTTTTACAAGGAGAACTACGATGCGTCCGTTATTAAGCTATCCAAGCTCTACGATCTGGTTCGAACGCGCGGTAACCCTGTCAAGGGAGACAGCGCCGCCGGTGGTAGCCAAGCAAGCTTCGTTCGACAGACGACCAAATACTGGGTGCACCCCGACAATGTCACCGAGCTGAAGCTTATTATCCTGAAGCATCTGCCCGTCCTCGTCTTCAACGCCAGCAAGGAATTCGAGCAACAAGACTCGGCCATTACCTCCATTTATTACGACAACCCCGAGACTTGGGATCTTTACGAGGGTCGTCTGAAGAAGACCGAAGGTGCCGAGGCGATTCGACTGCGTTGGTACGGAGGAATGCAGACCGAGACCATTTTCGTTGAGCGCAAGACTCACCGTGAAGACTGGACCGGCGAGAAGTCTGTCAAGGCTCGTTTTTCTATCAAGGAGAAGAACGTCAACTCTTACATGAAAGGCGAGCTCCTGCCCGAGGCCATCTTTGAAAAGGCGCGCAAGGAGGGCAAGAAGTCGGAAAAGGCCATTGCTGAGGATGAGCGACTGGCGTCCGAGATTCAGTACTCGATCCTCAAGAAGGGTTACAAGCCCGTCTGCCGATCCTTTTACAACCGTACTGCGTTCCAGCTCCCCGCCGATGCTCGTGTCCGTATTTCGCTGGATACCGAACTTACCATGGTACGAGAAGACAACCTGGATGGTCGCAACCGATCTGGCGACAACTGGCGACGTATGGATATCGGCGTTGATTGGCCATTTTCTCAGCTCCCCGCCGAGGATGTTGTGCGATTCCCGTACGCCGTGCTCGAGGTGAAGCTGCAGACTCAGCATGGCCAGGAACCCCCTGAATGGGTTCGTCAACTTATTTCGTCACACCTTGTCGAGGCTGTACCCAAGTTTTCCAAGTTTATTCACGGCACTGCTGTTTTGTTTCCCGAACGAATCAACCTGTTACCTTTCTGGATGCCTCAGATGGACGTCGATATTCGCAAACCTGCTACCCATGACTTTGGTATCCGTCGCCCTGGTTTATCTGGAACAACTACGACATCAGATGATGAGGATGATCTGGACTCGGACGATGAGGAGATTGGCAACAACAACCGCAGGCCTGGTGCTACCAATGGCAATGGCGAATCGAGTGCCCAGGGCGCTCGTCGTCGTGGACTGCCCTCGGACGTTGAGGGCCAGATTGTTGAGGCAGCCACAGGGAATGACGACTACCCCATCTACGACTCGGACGACGAGTATGATGAGAACTATGAGCTGGAAGAGGCCAAGAGAATTGGTGGGTGGAAGTACTACTCGACTCTTGTTGCTGTAAAGAGTCGGGCTCTCGGACATGGAGCTATTCATGCTGCCTCATGGCTGGTTCCTAAGCCCCAAAGCACGCCAGTGCCGCGTAGCGACCGGCTCCAGGCTCTCTTTGGTCAATCGGAGATTCAGACCAAGAAGTTCAGGGCGCCCAAGGGCAAGAAGATTTATGTACCAATCCGGGTAGAGCCCAAGGTCTACTTTGCGGCCGAGCGAACATTCCTGGGATGGGTAAGTTTTAAGCTTAATGTGGCTAAGCACGAGAAGAATGCAGCTAACATGTGTGTGACAGCTCGAGTATTCCATCTACGTGGGCACGATTGCAGTCACGCTGCTCAACTTTGGTCAACACCCAACACCGACGGCATTCTGGATCTCGGGCATCTTCACTCTCTTGGCCATTCTCAGCTTATGCTACTCAGTTGGCACGTATCTCTACCGCAGCAAAGCCATCCGCACGCGTAAGGTGGTGCAGTACTATGACAAGGTTGGGCCTACTGTTCTTTGCGTGGCTCTGTTTGTGGCGGTTGCTGTGAACTTTGGATATGAGGGTCGAGAACGTAAGCTATGGTAAGAGGCTGTTCAAGGAGGTGCGCATCTATATCTGTATCAGTATCATTCCGACGGGAGTTGATTGGCAAGAGGGGTTCGATTAGGATTCAGTGGGCGGTGGCTAAGCAAGCCCGTTTATAAAGAGGAGGAGGGGAGGTATCTTGGTTACTTGGTTTGACTTGAGGGTTTTCCTTTTTCGGGGTTTTCTACTAGCTGCAGCTTCTGCTTGGGTTAAAATGGTTAGTTAATAATTGGTTAATTCAGCTGCCAAGGGCAAAAGGCCATCTCACTGTCATGCACTTGGTTGCGACTAATCTGCTAACTAGTTAGTAACTACTTGTTCTTCAGCCTCACTACAGTATGTGAACGCGATGAGAGCGTACGGAGTACACAACTCAGTACTTGACGGTCCAGCCTACTTTGTCCTTTGACATGTACCTGGGCAACTATCTACTTGCTCATCATTCCCAGCGGAACTGGTAGTTGTTGTAGCACTCCCATCCTATGTAATGTCAGCTCTGGTATAAGTACACTCTTCCCTTGTCGCCCTCGGCCACTCTCCATTGAAGCATTTGACACTAACCATTGGGCATCATGGTCGTCCTCAGAGCTCAATCCGAGTTTGGCCATGCGCCTCCGCCCCAGACTCCCTACAGCATCATCACCAACCTCCCCACCTGGGCCAACGCAAAGGCCCTCCGCGATGGTGACCCTGGACCGCTGTCTAAGCTGGTTCACCTGTATCCTCGTTTTATTCCCATGCAGTTTGCTGCCAAGGTGGGTGTTTCTGGTATTCCATACACGGACTGTTGTGTCTAACGAGAGTAATAGCTGGGACAGGCCATACTCGACAAGTTGGGTGTCGAGGGCAGGCGAGCCTTGATCTATCTCAACCCAGAGATTTGGCCTTATACGCAGCGTCATATTACCAGCTCGAACCGTGGGCCGTTGCGTATGGCACCAGACGAGGTTGAGCTGAGGATTGTCGACATCGCCAGTCATCGAATCTACGTTGTCGTCTACGACCCCGAGAAGACGTTTGGAGTCATCTCGACTTGGGCGAATCCGGGTATTGGTATCTCTATCCGGGGAGCGGAGATGCTGCTCAAAGGCATCGACCAGCTCTCCGAGGTCTCCTTTGACGCAGGCGGCACGCTGCCGCAGCCAACCTGGACACCCGAGACCAACGCCCAAGTCGCCCTCCGCGAGAGAATCGTCGAGCTGCTGCGTCGCTCGCCCGTCGACCCGGACAGGATCCAGTGCAGCACCGACGACGTCTTTCTGTATCCTTCGGGCATGGCTGCCATCTACTACGTCACCAATCTTCTGATGGAGTACCGACCCGGGACCGCCGTGATTCTGGGCGTTGCGTTTCACAACACCTACCACCATCTCCAGGATGATGCTCCGAGGGGTTTCAAGCACTTTGGCGACGTGGACGAGGAGGGCATCGCTGCGTTTGAGAGCTGGCTCGAGGAGGAGAAGCAAGCTGGCCGGACCGTCAGCTATGTTCTCGCCGAGGTTCCTGGGAACCCTACCTTGGAGACGGTCGATGTAGCTCGTCTCGAGCACCTGGTACGACATTTTCCCAGTCCAACCCCCTTCCATCGTTCGCAAACTGACACTCCTTTGTTTTTTTCCCTTTAGTCGAAAACGTACGGCTTCGTCCTCATCCTCGACGACACAGTCGCAGGCTTCGCAAACGTCGACGTCCTCCCCCTCTGCGCCATCCTCGTCACCTCCCTGACAAAGTCCTTCAGCGGCCACGCCAACGCCATGGGCGGCTCCGGCGTGCTCAACCCCCTGTCCCCTCACTACCCGAGCCTGGCGCCTCTGTTCAGGCGCTCGCACCGCAACGAGCTCTTCTCCCAGGACGCAGAGGCCCTCCTCCTCGGCGCGGGGGACTACCTCGCCCGCATGGAAGTCCTGAACCGCAACGCTGAAGCCATGGCCAACTTCCTCGAGCGCGCCAGGTCAGCCCCGGACTCTCCCGTGGTCGACGTGCAGTACCCCTCCCTCCTACGCAGCAAGAACAACTACGACGACGTCAAGCGGCCCTCTTCCGCGGCCATGCCCAACCCAGGCTACGGGTGCCTCCTGACCGTCGAGTTCGACACCGTCGCCTCGGCCGCGGCTTTCTATGATCGCTGCGGGTGCGGCTTCTACCCGAGCCCACACCTGGGCGGCCACGTCACCCTCGTCTTCGCGTACAACATGGCCGTCTTCACCAAGAGGCCCGACGAGGCGCGGTACATGCGCGGGGTGGGCGTGAGGGAGGAAGGAGTTCGCATCTCGGCTGGGTTGGAGAGCGAGGGGGATCTGGTCGACACGCTCGAGGATGCGCTGGCGGCGGCGGTTGAGGCCAAAAAGATGAAGATACGGGCGGGGGAGGGGAAAGGGGAGGCGCCGACGCTGAGTGTCGTGAGTGAAAACAAGGGACTGTAGATGTAATGGGGCTCAAAGACACGCATAAACAGATTTCACGTTGCATGACAAACATTGCTACTCATCGATTGGATATATCTGGTGTTTATAGTTGGGTAAAAGAAGAACAAAGACCATAGCTACGTTGTCTGCATCACATAATAATTGCCAACGCCTTATACCACAAGCAAGATTCCTCAAGTCCAAGCCAAGCCATCATCCCTCATCTATCTCATTCACATCATTCCGAGTACATCTAAGCAAGACTATTTGACCGTATTACACAACTGCCGTTACTCGTCGAACCGTTCTCCTCGCACCCTCGCCGCTGATCATGATGGCATTCTCAGCCTCGAGCGCCCTCATGACCTCGTTGAACTCGGACTGCTCCACGGGCAAGCTGGCGCCCTCGCTGAGTCGGCGAGCCACATCACCCCAGCGGACAGAGTTGCCACCAGCTGTCATATCGTCAAGGAGATGCACCAGCGCCTCCTTCAGCTCCTCACGCCGCTTTCGCTCAGCTGCACTGGTGCCCTCGGTCAGGAGGCTCATGTCGATACGGCCCTGGGAATCAGTGGCTGCTGTCTTCAGCGCGGACTGAATGAGACGGTTAGCCTCGCGGACGTCGTCGGCTGTGACAGTTTCGGAGAGGCGCATCTTGGCATGAGCCTCGGAGAGGCGAATCATGGACTCGAGCTGACGGGTGGTGGCAGTGATGCGCTTGTCAGCAGTGCGGACATCCTGGCCGAGGGAGCGCATAACGACGTAGGCATCGACGAGTTCCTGAGCAGCTTCTTGGGAAATTACGGGCTGGATCTTGGAGCGGGCATAGGAGATGTAGAGAGTAAGGAACTCTACAGGAAGGATATCATTGCTCGAGGGAGCGGAATGAGGTTTATCCTCAAGGTAGAGGGAGAGCAGATGCTTGGCAAGGCGTCTGTCCGTCTTCTCGTCGGCTCGGTCGAGGATGAGATAGATTAGATCGAAACGAGACAGGAGCGTCGGTGGCAGATCAATATTCTGGGGGACAGGAAGGTCGGGGTTGTATCGACTGCCGATGGGATTGGCAGAAGCCAGAATACTCGTTCGTGCGTTGAGAGTGGTGATGATGCCAGCCTTGGCGACAGAAACGGTCTGCTGCTCCATGACTTCGTGCAAGACGGAGCGTGTAGCATCGGACATCTTGTCGAACTCATCGATACAGCAAATACCACCATCGGACAGGACCAGCGCGCCGGACTCGAGGACTAGCTGACGAGTCTCGGGGTCGCGGGTAACGTACGCTGTGAGACCGACGGCAGACGAGCCTTTACCGCTGGTGTAGACGCCACGGGGAGCAATCTTGTGAATGTAGGATGTGATTTGCGACTTGGCCGTGGACGGGTCACCACAGAGGAGAACATTGATGTCACCTCGGTATTTTGGGCTTCCGCCCTTTTGGAAACTCTTGTTGGTGCCACCAAAGAGTTGCAAAAGGATACCCTTTTTCACATCGTCCATTTCGTAAATTGATGGAGCGAGAGATCGAGCAAGGAGTTCGTAGATGTCGCTTCGGGCTGCTGTCTCCCGAATTTTCTCCTCGTCCTCGGGAGAGATGGTGCGAGTCTCCTCCATATGGTCATCATCGCCCTCGGCCTCTTCTTCACCAGCAATACCCAGCGTTGACGGATCAGCACCCATGCGCTTCTTGTCAACCTTTTGAATGTGCAAGACATCGACATATGTCTTGTGCACACTCTTGAGGGCCCGCTGGCGAGGATTCACTCGCACAGGACTCACTCGGAAGATGCCAGTCAACTGGACACGGTCACCAGCTTTGCAGAAATCGACCAGCTCATTGTAAACGCAAACCGAGACAGAGTGTGGCGTCTGACCCGCAGGCACCGCATCAGGAGTCTCTTGGAGCTTGATGACTTGCTTATCCTCAAAGGAGCATCGATTATGAACAATCTGCATCGAGTTCTTCGACTGGCACTGTTCACGGGGGCATTCGGTGGGCTCCCGAATTCGACCACGATCAAGTCCAACATTGACCGAGTGGTTGCAGACATTGCATCGGAAGAAGGCATCCTTCATGTCTGGAATGACGGGGGTGGTTCGAATAACAAGACCCTTGATCGAGATGAGGCGATCCATATCTATGATTGATAAGTACAAATGTTTGAAGGATAGTGCGAAACTAGGCACTTACCAGAAGGATTCAGATTTCTTAGGTTGATCGTCTTGTCCAGGCCAAAGGGGCGCACGACATAGATGGATGATGCGACCTGATCCTCCAAGGAAGGTTGCTGGTCCTGATTAGGTCGTGGCGTAGGAGGCTCTTCTGGTCTATCGGAACTGGGGAAGACGGGCTCTGAGCTCTGCGTGCTTTGCTGGGATGCTTGATGACCAGCAGTGCTTTGAGAAGCTCGGTTCCTCAGAGTCTCGGCGGTTGCAAGCTCAACCATCATGTCGTGGACCGACTGATCCATCACAGGGATGATCTCTTGGGGGTAGGCTTGGACTTGGTGCCATAGTTTCCGGGTAGGAGGATAAAGGTTCAAGTCGGAAATGTCAACATACAGTCTCGATGAGCCCAAGATAAGCATGTTTTCAAGAGCCTCCCAGTATGGCTTTGATTCGGCCTCGGGAGAGGCTTGCACGTCAGCGTCACTAAGTCCATCTCGATACATCCGGTACTTTTGCGTAAAGTGTCGAAGGAAGTCCTTGAAAGCAGCAAACGTGTCGTCGATGGAGACTGTCGTACCCCAGATCAAGCTTTGCCCCTGTCCGCCGAGGACATCTGCTTCTGATGTGTTGGGGTCTCGATTGGCAAAACTTGCAGCGTCCGACCCATCGACCGGGCCTTCGCGCACCACGCGGCCAGAGTCATCAAGAATGATGCGGCGAACGGCGCGGGGGGTTCGCAGCACATCAGAATTGATATCACCGCGGCGGTGCGGAGCAGAGCTACCCAATTGAGAGCCGATGAAGAGGCCGCTGCTTTCGCTTCGCAGCTCTGACTGTTGTCGTAATCTACCGGGACTTGAACTTTCGTAGCGAACAGGTGATGATCCTGCTTCTGTCAGCGCCTTTGGTCGTCTGGCGGAGTGGCGGAATCTTACCTCCGGCAAACCCAGGAGTGGCTCTGGGTGTTCTCTGGTCATCTTGCTGCGACTCTGTGTTCTGGCGCAGAGGCGAACTGGGGAAATCACTGCGAGCACGAGTGCTCTGGCTGTTGGTCATGTGTCTCAACGGCGAAGAGACGTCGCCGGGACCCGGGCCGGGGGTGGGAGTGTCGGCCTCATTGCCAGAGGGTGCAGGAGAAGACTGATAGAAGAGCGGACTCGAGGCCAACTGAGACGGGTTGTTGGCATCACGGGGAGTGCCTGCTTCGGATTGGCGGGAGGAGCCGCGCTGTCGACGCTGTGAAGGAGAGGACATCTTGACCGTTGTGGTGATTGTTCTCAGCGAAGATTCCTTGAGAACTCCAGCGTTGCTGGCAGGTAGGCAGGTATGGAGAAATCGAGGGGGAGGGGAGGTACTACGGCAACCGACAGGGGAGAATATCGCGTTTAATTTGGAAGTACGCGTTAAGTGGTTTTTCAGACGCGAAAAATGTCCATAATTAAAGCATATGGGTCTGTGCACACGCGACACAAAGAGAGAGACAAGGGGGTGTGAGTGTGCATCGGAGTCGGTGGAATAATACACCGGGCACTCCCCAATTAAGGGAAGTGTGGCATCTTAGCATCTGGCCTGCTGGCAGTTGGAGCAGTCGGTCTGGAGGGGCCGACTTCAGTCAATAGAATCGTCCCCAAGATATTTCAATTAAACCAACCGCCCACCATGTCTCCTGGAATGACCCTTTTCTCCGTCCAGGCCATCCTCATTCTCGGCATTGAGGATGGCGCTCGCATATTTGCAAAGTACTTTTCGCCGCCGCACTCGGCTCACAATGGTACATGCAGCCCACAGCTACCCTTCTCCTTAGACGCAACATGTTGTGCTGACGTTCTCGCTTCATAGCTGCCTCTTCGGCCAACCCCTATTCCGATGTGAAGTCACAAAAGGCTTTCGAGAAGGGTCTGCTCGAGAAGACTGCCAAGCAGACCGGCGACATTATCCTCTATGACAACCGCATCGTCTTGTATAAGATGGAGTCGGATGTCATGATGTACGTCGTGGGCAGCGTCGACGAGAACGAGATCCTCCTCTACAACACTGTTCTCGCTCTGCGAGACTCTCTCCATCTTCTATTTAAGTCAGTTCCAATCTGTCTACTACTTCACTCAGCTTCCTAACTTGTTACGAACAACAGGCAATCCGTCGACAAGCGCACCATTGTCGAAAACTACGACCTCGTCTCCCTCGCCATTGACGAGATCGTCGACGACGGCATCATCCTCGAGACCGACCCCACCATCATCGTCCAGCGAGTCAGCCGCGCGCCCACCCAGGACGCCCCCGTCGGCCGCATCGACCTCAGCGAGCAGGGCGTCAACAACCTGGCCCAGCTCGGAAAGTCAAAACTGGCCGACTGGCTCCGGCAGGGGCTGTAAGAGGAGGCGTCAGGGTGCAGAGGAGCGAGAAACACGCTTCGCCTACGAGGCAAATCTTGGGAGTTTTGTCATTATTCTAGCGCCGCAATAACAGCAACGAACAAAAAAGCCACACTGCTGGGTTTAGCATTGGCAAAGGGTTGGGCGGGCTTTATTATACAGGCTGGTGCAGGAAATGGGGGGAAGCGGTCTAATTGATCTGATCATTATTTTTTTTCATGCTCTAATCTCTGAGGCCGCCTTGCGGAGGCGGTTCATGACCGCTGCGGCGATGTCGCTTCTATCCTCTATCCCGTCCACGAAGATGGTGTCGGCCCCCCGCCGATCAAACTCCCTCAGGGCCGAGAAGAGGCCCCGGGCAATCCCTTCGGTACCTCTTCCAAGATCAATATCCAACACTTGGCCAATAACCTGTCCCTCCGCGTTCAGAAGCTCCCCCTCGTACACTTGATAAGGTTGCCCTGACTGCTCTGCGCTCGAGTCACCCGTAGCTTGTTCGAGCTCAGCGCATCGTAAGCCAGCCCCTGACTTCCACCGCTGAGTACGGATCACGCCGATCCTTCGCGTGCTTCCATGTCCATTTGTGACTGTCCCGTTGGTGGTGCCGTTCGCTGAGGCGAGGTCCGACTGAACCACGCCTGACGACCCCTTTTCGTAACTTGATTCATAGAGCACAACCCGGGCCTTGGGACTGTAGTGCTTGTACTTCATCCCCGGTGCTCGAGGGGCAGCCTTGCCCTCCTCGCTCTTGTCCTTGTATGCTATGACTGCATTCTCCCAGCCGGGACAAGTCCTCAACTCGTCTAAGCCGATACCCCCGGGGCGGAGAACAACAGGAGGGTCGCAAAGTCCGTCGACGACGGTGCTCTCCACGCCAACGTCGCACTGTCCGCCGTCCAAGATGAGCTCGATTCTTCCGTCCAGGTCGTCCATGACATGTTGCGCCGTAGTGGGAGACGGTTTGGTAGAGGCGTTGGCAGACGGTGCTGCCAGAGGGACTCCAGCCAGGGAAATGAGAGAGAGCGCGAGGGGTGATGAAGGCATTCTCACACCAAAGGTCTTGAGTCCCGCTGTGACCTCCGGCGCCAGTTTGGATGGCACTGGGTTTGGCATCAGGACGGTCAGAGGTCCTGGCCAAAATCTTTCTATCAGAGTCTTGTATCTGCTAGGGATAGGATCTTGGTCGCCGTTCTCTTGGGTGCTGCCTCCCACGTATTGTCGAAGCATAGCCAGGTCGCACACGTGAATAATGAGAGGATTGTCCGAAGGCCTCCCCTTGGCAGAGTAGATCCCCTTGACCGAGCCACTGCGCGTGGCATCCGCACCAAGCCCGTACACCGTCTCAGTCGGGAAAGCGACGGGCGTGTCCTTGGTCTTGAGTTCCTGCGCCGCACTCTGGAGCACCTCCAGCGCATCCTTCTGCTCAGCCTGGATTTCCCAGCGCTGCAACCTTTCCAGGCCTTTTCCTGGAAGGAACTGTCCCAGAGAGCCCTTGTTGGGGACCCTCACGATCCGAGTCTCCATGGTGGGCAGGGCTTGGGAGGTGAAGCGGCGCACCAGGGCCGATGTAAGTGGTGGTGAGAGCAGACGAAGAGCCAGGACGGAAGACGGCGTTGGTGAAAACTTGATGATGGCAAAATAGCGTCTTGAAGTTGAGTTTGTGTTATTTTGTAGGATACCACAAAAGGCAGATACCTGCAGAAGGGTCGAGATGTTATGGTTGGTTGTGTGAGGCACCTTTGAGTCATTGGAAAATTTCATCATCCTCTGGCTTCGCGCTCACTCATAACTATGACTGCCTTGTAACCTAACTGGACTTGAGCTCCAGTTAGGCAGGCAACGGTCCCGATTGATCGGGGCGGGTCAAAGATCGATTCTAGCGCATCTCTAAAGGCAACGTCCACTAAAGCCTAGGGCACGTCTGCTTGAATCTGTGGCACAAGTCCCCTGAAAGCCACTGGGCGAAAAAATAGGGATGCGCCGACAGAATAGCCCTCATGGTCATGACTTGGATATACCACTGAAAAGCAACATCTTCAGATACGACGTGAACTGGACACTCCGCCAACTCTTGTTGGTCGTCTTGATTAAAACTTTCCCTTTCTATCAGCCTTCTCTTCCTCTAAACCAACCGCTGTCTCTCGTGGTCATCAAAGCTGTACCAAGTTCCTTGCTCTTCTCCTCTCATCCTCTGTCAAAACCCAGTCAATACCATCATTGCCCTCCAGGGCCATCAGCTCATCCCACTCATCGTCTTCCATGTTCGCAACCATCAAAAGCTGCATGACTCTGGCAAACACTTCCTTCACCGAGTAGTCCCCTCGGGATACAACATCCACCAATCCACTAAAGTCTCGTTCGATGCGAATGGCACCAAATGCGTTTGTACGGCCACTGTAGCTGAGGATTCTCTTTTCCCACATCTTGGCAAGGTTTTTCGCAGTCATATCCAACAGAGTCGCGTATGTTCCAGGTGTCATTAGTCGCGCAATAGGCCTCATAAGTTGGTCCCAGCCGTGCTCAAATCGGCGTGGTACTTGATCCAGGAGATCTTCTTCGTCCTCATCGTTTTGTTGAGCAATGTCGGCGATATCATCTTCCGTTAAGGAGTAGTCCACATCCCGAAAGCTGTCCGTTAACACGGGACGCAGGCGCGGTTTGACGACGTTCTGGAAAAGCGCAATTATTCCATCGCTCAACAGGTCATTGCTCTTGGAAATAAAGGACGTTTGCAGAGTATGCAAGGCATTGGTAACAATGGCAGCATCTCGCTCGAACGGGAAAGAGTCCTTGAGTGGTCCCCTTTGAGGATCTGTCTCCGAGTCGCCAATACGACCATATATGACTCGAGTGAGATACTCGTTCGACATGTCAAGACTGTTGATGAGCACAATAAACTGAATAATCTTGTCCTCGGGTGGGAAACCCCCCTGAATAACCGGTTTTGGGTAAGCTTCGTTTTGCATCTTGCGCTGGATCATGGTGATAAAGTCGCCCGTCAAGATACGACGTATCGTGTGAAAGACCGACGCAACAACCTCCCGATGAGATGTTCTGATTGACTTATCGATGACACTGTTGACGATATACATTGCAACGTCCACTGCCATGATGATGTACGGAGAGTTCCCCTCTAGGGATTTGCTCATGCTCAGAGACAGTCCAGGAGGATACTCGTCCATCTGGAAGGCTTTTTCCACGGAACGGCGGAAGAAGAAGGTAGTCATGACGTCGTAAGGCGCAGTCAATTTGCTTGCCACTTTGCGGTAGAGGTTTGACTTGGCCAGAACATCTGGCATGACGAGCGGTGCGTCGTCCGGCGTGCTTGAATCCTATAATAGGTGAGCAAAGGTCAGGAGATATAGCTCAGTCGTAGACATACTCTACACTTTGCTGCCACAAAGCGGGTATACAGAGACCAGTGGCCAAGCATGACGGAAATCTCGCTCAACAGCCCATCGACTTCCTTCATATTCACACCCTCATCCTCGCTATCACGGGGGTTGTTGCCTTGCCCGATCGCAGGGGAGTTCACCCTCGGAGTGCCTCCACGGGGTTGTGAAGGTAAGAGGCTCTGCACGAGAAACGAAAAGGGGTAGCTTTTGACATCAGTCAACGTTCTATCGATGCCTCGCTCGTCACTCCACGTATCGATAACGATGCCACCTTGGACATCCGCCTCCATCTGTAGACGGTCAATCACGCGAACCATCTTTCCCGGGCCGTAATGTCGCTCGACCAAACCACCGTGATATTCAACGATTTGCGCAATGTGTTCAAAGAGCTTGGTGAGTGCATTGGCGTAGAAGAGGCCTTCGTTCCGCACCTGACTGCCCAGGCTCTTTAGCGTTGCTCGCGCATGGCCAGCCACTCCCTGGCAGACATATCGTCCGTACACGTCCAAGCCAACATCTGCCCTTCCAATCAACGGGAAGAGCTTGAAGAAGCGTGTAACCTTTACTTCGTCGCTCTCTCCCGCCGCCTTCTCAAATTCCCTGAGGAACAAGCCGCACAAGCTCTCCCTGGCATCCTCAAGTGTCACCCAAGGCGGGTCAGGGACCTCGACGCTCGGCACTATGCTGGACGCAAAAGGTCCCTTGATGATCTCTTCCGGCACTTTGCTCGCTCTCGACAAGTATCCAGCGGCCGCTTCCCAGTCCTGGGGAGCTCCCATGGACCCAACAACGCCGTTGACGCAAGCTTTCAGCTCAGCTACCTGATCCACCACCCTGAGCGTATCCTCGACACGGCTCTTCTCCAGGTCTAGTTCCTTGACCTTGTCGCTCAGTCGGCCAGCCGTATCGGCCGCGCCAGCCAGCATGTCATTGCCAACTGAGCGCGCTGCAATGACTTGGGACCCAAGCCCAGCCCGCAACAAGTCGAGACGACCAAGGTCGCGAGAGAGGTCAGCTTGGGAAGCGACTAGGGCATCGAGACGAGACGCTATTGCGCTCTCGCGCACATGTAGTGCTGCCAAGGCATTGCGAATCTCGGCTTCGCTGGTGGCATTCTGGAGGGTTGTCGAGGTGGAGGGGTATACGACGGAGCTGTGGTCGTTGTCCGAGAGGCCGTTCGGAAGGGTTGACATGGTCATTGAAGATGTCGGCGCATCGCTGCCTCGGCTCGTCGTCGTAGCGGGTAGGTGAGTGTTGGGGGAATTAGAGGAATTGCTGATACGTGTACGTGGGGTTGAGTCCTTGAACTGCGTAGTCAAGATACCAGGTATGCTTGTTCGCACATGCAAGGAGCTGCTGGGTGCTCATGGTTAGTGACACGCTACCATGTCTCCCCACACTGGATCATACCAAGGACGTCAAAGCTACCCTGCACCGGACCACCAGCTTCACAAACATTCGAGTTTATAGCACAATTAACAACAATTGATATGGGAATAGATGACAAGCAACGTATAGTTTCTTTGAATATACATCGTTCATACGTGATTGATTATGTTCGTTTTTGCCTTATTTGTACAGCCGCTATGCAAACAACACCCGCCTCTATACTCCGTACACTGCATGACTTAGTAGTACAAGTACTCCCTTACCACCCGTTCATATGCAATCCTACTCTTATACTGCCTGGCTATATCCATTGCTAAAACGCCGTGACCCATATTTGAGATATTTCCTCAGCTCATCTGCCCAGAAGACCGTGCTGCAGAGTACGACCAGACGCACGAGATCAAAGAACCCGATCGCTTCGGTCTGGAACGTCTCCTGCAGCCACGGAAAGTAGATGACAAGCAACTGGCCGGCCAAACTGAGAGACACGGCCCAGTTGAATAGATTATTTGAAAAGAGTCCAACCTCTCCCCGCAGAACCGACTTCGATTCCGACCGGCAGCTGAGAGCGTTGAACATGTCGAAAAGAACAAAGCATGTAAAGGTCATGGTCGTATCACGTCGTGTGACTTGACCGTCGAGCATTTCTCGGCTATAAATAAACATTGTGCCAACCGTAATGATGGCGGCAGAAGTTAGGACTCGTGAGATGAGTGCCCGTGTGAGCACAGGGTCATCTCGTCTTCGCGGAAGTTTGGTCATGACGTCGGGATCTACTCTTTCAACTCCCAAAGATTGGGCTGGAGGACCATCCATAATAATGTCTGATAGTTTTGATTAGCAAAGCGCTTCCCCATCGCAGAAAACTAGAAACTTACTGATCCAGAGGATTTGCATGGCGTTCAGGGGTGTCTTGAAGCCAAAGCAAGTGCAGATGAGGACAAGTGCAAGACTGGCGGCACTTGTGCTCAGCTGGAACGTCAAAAAGTTTTGAATGTTGTTGAAGATGCCCTTGCCCTCCTCGATGGCATGGAGAATCGTGGAGAAGTCATCGTCAGTGAGAATCATGTCCGCCGCCTCTTTGGCGACATCAGTTCCATGACGACCCATGGCAATACCAATATCAGCCTTCTTGAGTGCAGGAGCATCGTTCACTCCATCACCAGTCATGGCGACAATATCGCCTCTCGACTGGAGAGCCTCAATGATCTTCAACTTGTGATCGGGATTTGTTCGCGCAAAAATCGTCGTGTGCTGCATGGCCGAGGCAAGATCGTTCAGGGACATGGCGTCAACCTCATCGCCTCGAAGAACAGGCTTGACAGTCCCCTGTCCACCTGTGTGACCGGTTGGAATGGCAATGTTCATGCCCAACTGTTTACCAATGGCAAGAGCCGTTGTTTCGGCGTCACCAGTAATCATGATAACCTTGACACCTCCGCGCATGAGTCGTCGGATAGAGCGGTCAACACCAGGACGTGGGGGATCGCGCATGCCAACGAGACCAGCAAAAGTAAGGCTTTTGTAGATTCCTTCGGGGGCATGTACTGGGCTGTCGCTTCTGTCGGGGCCGGGAGTAGCGCGTGCTGATCGGGGATTCTTGAGAGACCTGGAGACTGAACCACTGGCAAAAGCGAGAACCCGGAGACCTTGAACAGCCATTGCCTCGGCGGCTTTGAGTGCCTCTTGGCGGCGAGGAGAGTCGAGAACAATTTCCCTTCCATCCTTTTCGAGATATGTGTCGCAGGCAGCTAGAACCTTCTCGATAGAACCCTTCATATAGGCATATTCCTTGTCGCCTTTGGAGTCAGATCCAATCGTAACACCCATCCATTTTCTCTCGGAGCTGAACGGTGTTTCACTGACTCGGGGACCGAGAGAATCCCGGACATCGTGTTCCTTAAACCTATCGAGCATATCCAACATGGCGACATCGGTTGGTTGACCAACCCAGCGAGTATATGTAGACGCCTCTTCACGACCCAAAGTTGAGGTCAGAACGGCTGTGGCGGCTGCTCCGTGTTCCGTGTACTTCTTGGCGAGTCTCGCGTTGTTGGCCACGTTGCCAATGCGAAGAACTCGAAGGCAGGCTGGATTTAGGTCAGGACTGGTGTCAGAAGCAACGTGATTGGCATCAACATCGACAGCATCCGCAGTTCCAAAGTACCACATCTTGGTAGTTGTCATGTGGTTGGTTGTGAGAGTACCTGGTATCATTAGTCAACTTTCGCGGCGTTTGCATGCCTATGCTCACCTGTCTTGTCAGTGCACACGACGTTTACAGAGCCTAGAGTCTCGACCTTTGGCATTTTGCGTACAATCGCGCTGTGCCTAGCCATACGATGTACGCCGAGAGCCAAGGTAACGGTGACGATAATTGGCAGACCCTCGGGAATGGCTGCTACAGCCAGGGAAATTGAAATTTGAAAAATCTCCAGCAAGTTCTTTCCTTGAAGCCACCCAATTATGGAAATAAGGCCAATCACCACGAACGAGGCCTTGCTGAGCTGAGAGCCAAGATCATCCATTGACAGTTGCAGAGGCGATCGAGGACTCTCAGTACCCGACACACTGGTAGCAATGGTACCAAAATGTGTGTCTCCCCCGGTTGCAAACACTATGCCTTGGCCGTGACCAGACTTGATCAGAGTTCCCATGTAGGCAACATTGTGTGTGCTTTCCTCGTGGGAATCGTGATGGCTGGAGGGCGCCAAGGAGCTGGGTCGAGGATGTTGAAATTTCTCGAGACCATATGATCCCAATCGTGGACGAGCGTCTGCCGTTACTCTGACGGGCTCTGTTTCTCCCGTCAAATTAGACGCGTCGAGTGTGAGGTCGGAGGCTTTCGTGACTCGAATATCTGCTGGGATGCGGTCTCCCGTGGTGAAGAGGACCAGATCGCCTGGCACAAGTTGCGAGGCCATGACCTTTGATGAAGTTGCATCCAAAACATCGCCAACAGGAGTAACGGATCCGGGTGAGGGGGCCGAATCGCTTGCATCATCGGGCCGCGGAGGCCAAGTTGCAGATAATCCATTGGGCTTGGTTGATGAGCCACGAACCAAGTGCGCATGATTCGGGACTAGGTGGTTGAGAGCCTCGATGGACTTTTCTGACCGATATTCTTGCACGAATCCCACAGTTACCACGATAGTGACCGCAACGGTGATACTGATACAATCGTCGGTGTTTCCCAGTAACATCGAGGCACCGGCGGACACGAGAAGGAGCACAATCAGGGGCTCCTGAAATTGTTTTACGAATCGTAACCATAATGGCTCCGGGGGGTCATGAGGAATTTCGTTGGGGCCATAATCGCCGAGTCGTGTGAGGGCTTCGTTCGGCGTCAAGCCATGCGTCAAGGAGGTTCGCAGGTGGGCGGCTGCCTCGCTGGGGGTCATATAGGAGAAGTTGTCTGCCACGCTCTGTGAAAGGGGTGAGCAACGAAGCAATTAAAGAATGGAAGAGCACGTAGAATGGCCTTACCCTTGCGTGAGATGAAGTTGTTCGGACATGGCGGGAAGGTCTTCGTGGACGGTCGGTGTCGCTTGAATCAGGGCTGTCGCTGGCGAGACCGGTGATGGTTGGAATATTGGTCATGGGCAGAAGGGACGGATTTCTGGACCCGTTGCGCTCGGTCCAAGGTAGTTGCATGTTGGATGAAGCGCCCCTTCAGCGTGAGAGAGGCAGATATGAAGGAGAGGGCAGCATGGGTGAATAATGAAGTCGTATCAAATGGATGATGCGACTGCCATGAGACTTGTGCTTTGTCGACGGTACAGGACGGAGGAGGCGAGGTGCGAAAGTGGGCAGCCCGAGCTGCGCTGGAGCGATGCTTCCGGATCGGAGGGTGAGGATGGATGTCCAGTGGAAGGAAGAGGACGGATATAAAGGAAGAGAAGGGGTCGACGATGAGTTGTCATGAATCGCGGCAAGGAAAAAAAAAGTCGAAATATGTCCGGGCCCGCGACCGAGAACGGGGTACCGACGTGAAGGCTGTGAGGTCGAAGTGTCCAGATGGCTTGGGTTTGTTTGTCTCTGATCGGAGCCACCTACCACGCTGTATGTATGCGTATCCGTACCTAGACTGGGGTTAGGTCACCCTTCATTGGTTTAGTGTGCTTTTCAAGCTGCGCCTCCTGGATGAGGCTGCCAGGGGCTTGCAGACGGGAAGCTATTGCTGCTGGTCTGGGCCTAATCGTAAATTTAGTTTGTCGCCGCTGCCAAGCCGAAAAGGGTGACCCCGGTTTTTGGCCTTGTTCGGAGTAATTACAATGATTATTGGCTGCTCAATGCTTGGTGAAAGTGATTGGAGTTGGACTATGTAAGTTACATAGCTACGTCGTACGTAGCCAGAATGGGACGGCAAATTTAATGTCCAACGAGATTATTTGTCCCATATTGAAATGAAGACACACTACGACATTGACGATGTTTAGATATTCCCGGCTGATTGGTACTCAGATACCTGTGTCATCTTCAATCAATTACACCATCATGGATGGAGGTCCATCTATAAAGTAGGTACGGAGTACGGGCAGAGGCAGAATACCAGGACAGGGTTCATTCGGTACCTAATAATACCTCGCACTTGGGTACTTGCACATTGGATTGTACGGGTACTGCAGGCCAGGATACCTCTGTATGCAAACCCGCATGTACATATGCATTACAAATCTGATATGCTACTGGTCAGGAGTTGCCCAAAAGGGGTGTACTCCTCATAACTACGTATCTATGCAAGTAGGGAATCAATTGTTCGGGAATGATGAGCCTCCTACTTCATTCAAGCTGTGAGCCGTTCGTAATCTACAAACGCCAGTCAATGGTGGTACACAATCGTCAATCCTCGTTGGGAGATGTCCCGGGAATGACGCGGTTTGCTCGACACCACCAAGTGGGAGGAGGCATGACATGGTTGGAGTGGGATGGAGGAGCAAATTCCTCCCCGCGTAGTGCTCTACTGTGATTGGTGGAGGTGAAAGCCGGGCCTCTTTTCTCACGGATCAACTATATTCCATACCCGATCTCGACCCGTGATTGGCTCAACTGAGCCGAGTCTAAGCCGCATTCGGCCACCTGGTACATGACCACTGCGCACCAGTCACGCCCCAGCCACGCCATTTACCGTTGGTAAAGTCGGACCAGGTCACCTCCCCTCAACTTTCAAGGCTCCAGGTCCAGCCCAGGTCCCCATCTCCAGTGCCATCCATCCATTCCGCAACCTGAAATTTCCCTTTCACACCCCGTCGCGAACATCCCGCATCTGCTTCAACTGCCCTCTCATTTACTCGTCGCCGTCGCCCTCGGCATCGGCTCTCGTCGCTGCAGATTTATTTTGGTTTGCGCGATTGCCCTCCCCGCTGCTTCAGCTTCAGCCTCTGCGCCGCTGAACCGCGCGTAGAGCAATCCGGCCACTGCGCTTGTTTATTCGCCTGAACGCGCGCCCCTGTGCTTGTGTTTACCCACACCACTCTTTCTCGACCACCCGCACAAGCTCCCCCTCTGAAGACTTGAACTCGACACAACTCCCCGTCGCCTGCTCGTCGTCACACGACTTGTCCCTTTATTTCTATCGAGTAACCGCGCGACGGCATCATGTTTTACTCAGAGACCCTGCTCCAGAAGAGCGGGCCTCTGGCTCGCGTTTGGCTCTCAGCCAACCTCGAGCGCAAGCTCTCAAAGAACCACATCTTGCAATCCAATGTCACAGACAGTGTCGAGGCTATCATTACCCCTAATCAGGCGCCAATGGCCCTGCGACTCAGCGGACAGTTGTTGCTTGGTGTTGTGAGGATTTATCAGCGCAAGACGCGTTACTTGTTAGACGACTGCAATGAGGCTATGATGAAGATCAAGATGGTAAGTTGCCACTTGTTTCCTAGCCTGTTCTTAATGCTAACTTTTCCAAGGCTTTCCGTTCTAGTGGAAATAACGATATGGCTGTTAACCTGCAAATACCCAATCGCGAAGCCCTTTTGCTTCCTGATAAAATCACTCCCTACGATAACTTCGAACTCCCGCCTCCTCCGGACGCATCGTGGCTACTATCTCAGGTGGAAGACGTAGCCACAGGTCCTGTTGGTCGTAAAGGTCGCGTCAGCAACAACCGAGATATCAATCTTCAGGAAGATTTCGACAATAGCCAGTTCCTGAACGACAATCTGGGTTTGGACGAAGACGCGTTGGTGCCCATAGATGCTCTTGGCATTGATATTGATTTTGGAATCTCACTGGATGGTCCCAGCGAGGTCGAAACTGGTCGTGATGCCCAAGGCCCGATGCAGTCTGTGGAGGATGACATTTTTAGTGAACACGACCTGATCCTCCAGAAGGGAGGCGCGGAAGGAGACACTGCAGTCGAAGTGCCCTTTGGGGATGATCGCGTGTTGATCCAGGATGAGCAAGGGGATGTTCTTATGCAAGACGACTTTCAGTTCAACCCTGAAGACATGTCTGTGATGCCAGACCTTCCCGTCGCCGTCGAAATGGCCCGCACTCGCATTTCCGAATCTCCTCTCTCCGACATCGACGAAGACTTTGCGAAAGAGGTGGAGGCTGAATACACTATGCACCATCAGACTGACCTCTATGAGCCGGATGAGGAAACCGAACATACTCTTATCCGACGACCCGCCCAACGCGCGAAGAAACAAAAGATCTTGACTCCCGACGAAGAGATTGCTCTCTCAAGCACCCACATCAAGCAGCAACAGGCTAATCGCGACAACATCATTCGAGCTGCTTCATTCCTCCCTCGGGACCCTTTCTTGCTCGCTCTTATGGACATGCAGAAGAGCGGTGGCTTTGTTTCCACTGTTATGAATGAGGGACGAAGCACCGCATGGGCACCAGAACTCCGCGGAATGCTCTCACTCGATGCCGTTCGCAGCATGAATGAGCTCAAGCGAAAGCGCGACAGCGGAATTGCCGATGTCGAAAGCGAGCAGGGCGCCTCAAAATCTCCGCGCCTGGAACTTGGTGAGGACACAAGTCTCGGCCTTCTTGAAGGCAATCTGGGAGACCAGAGCCTCGGAGGAGATGGGACTCTTTACCAGATCCCTGCGGATGACGGCCATGAAGGCCACACGGAGCGTGAAATTGGTAGCCCCATGCCTGCCTGGGAAGATACCACGGCTCCCATCGTGCACCCGGCCGACAGCGGTCCTGTGTCAATCGGCACCAAGCACGCCGTCCATATCTTGCGTGATCTATTCGGATCCGAAGCTGCCAACAGCCCTGGCAAGCGCCAACAGACGTCGGTTGTCTTCCAAGATCTTTTGCCAGAGGAGAAGACGACCAAGGCTGAAGCAACGAAGATGTTCTTTGAATGTCTCGTGCTCGCTACCAAGGACGCGATCAAGGTTGAGCAGGGCGCTGGATTGGGCGACCCCATCAAAGTGCGAGGCAAGCGAGGTCTCTGGGGAGACTGGGCCGAGAGGGAAGCCGGTGGTGAGATTGCCCATGAGAATGAGCCTGAACCTGCTGCCGTCAGTGCCCCTACCGTTGCCGTATCTGCGTAGGGTGACGTGATTGAACGCAACGAAGTGGTATAATTACGAAGACATCATTGGGCGGCATGAACGGACATGTAAAGTATTGGATTCGAGTATTCTGGGGCAGGCGACTGTCAATGTCGCCGCACTGGCGTTGCCGGCGTTAAAGGAGATACCAGGCATAGGGAAGTAGGATCGTGGTTCTGGAAAAGGAGGTTTGTGCGAGAACGACGTGGATCGTCACTTACTTTTCTTGCCTCATGGAGTATTGAAAGAATCGATTAGGGTTACGGTATACAGGAGATTCTTGATCAATTGACGTTTTAAGTATCGATTATACATGACTTTCCTTTATAGTGCCACATGATGCAGGTAGGTCAGTGACCGATGTAGGTGATGGGATACTCATGTTTATACTGGATTCATATATATCAAAACCTACGCCACATGCCTTTATGACTTTTCCAACCACACTTCCACAGTTGGTAATCGCGTCCTGAGACTTACATATGTGGAGGAAGCGCGCACGTCATGCCTGCATATCTAGGTACCTACGATACATGCTTCGCCGTTGGCAGGTCCAGATAGAGAGGACATTTGCTGCCCCGCCATTTGAACCCCACGTACCGCCATGATCTCATTTGCTTCCCCCTCCATCCACATGGCGACTGCAGGCACCAACTTTGTCCAGCTGTCGATCTGAGCCAGACCCTGGCGTCATCAAATTACCGATTGCCTAGATATCCAGCCTTCAATCGACATCCCGATACGCACCCTCTACGAATACGAGACGCATCGCTGCCATCATGCCGCCCCCGTCACCGCTCGCCATTGCTACCGGCTCCGTCAACAGGTTGCTCAAGGAGGAAGCATCGTATCACAAGGAGCTTGCCGCACAGGAGGCCGAGGTAAAGGCTCTGGAAGAGAAGATCAAGGGTGGAGAGGGCGACGAGGATGGAAATGGCGCCTTTATGCTGAAGCAGCAGGTCAGGATAAGACTTTTACAACTTCTTCGCTTGCATTGAAGGTCTTGATGTGCTGACTGGCTATGGGTAATGCAGCAAATCGCCATTGAGCAGACCAAAGCTGTATTCGGAAGCTTGAGGACACGCATCGAAGCCGCCCTTTCGAAACTCGAGGACCAGATCCAGCAGAGCGAGCAGGGTGGTGCGCCCGAGCAGGAGCTGGAAGCGGCAAAGGAAGCGCTTGGAAAGGCCAAGGCCCAGCAGAATGGCTCATCGTGAGATGGTTTTGTTGGGGGATTCGCGACGGGACATCCTACGAGGACCGAAGAAGATACCATAATGAGATTTAAACGAATGGAATGCAATAGAGAGTGAATGAGGCGCCCAGAACTTGACAATTTCGAGGGTATCATGACATCTGGTACTAAGAAAACTTGCTGCTAATTCGATCCCTTTCCATGTTTAATTATCAACCTCCATTTTGTCTTCGCCCTCTGGCGGTTCCACGTTGACCTGCAGGTTGCTCTCTTCGTCCTCCTCACCCTTGTCCCCATTCTCATCATCCATGTCAACATCCTCGCCTTCTTCAATCTCGTCGTCGCGTGGTGGTGCAGGAGACGCATCACGGCTGCCTGGTGCCTGACTACCGCTACGCGATATCGATCCCAGGTGGCCGGGTATTGCCTTGAGCTGGTCCGGGGCTGGGGTATCTCTCATGGGTGTCCTTCCACCTTGCGAGGCTTCTGGGTGAGGCGTTGAAGCATCGCCGTCTGCCTTTGCCTGACTGTCGCCATCGGGGTGTGGCGTTGCGTTGCCGCTTGGCTCATGCCTGGGCGTCTGCCCTGGCTTGTCGGGCTCGGCCTCGTCGTCGTCTCCCTCATTCATACCCTCCCTACGGTCGACCTCTTCTTTCTCATCACGGATCTGGCGCCTGAGGAGCATTCCTTCTTCCATAATTCTGTTGAACTGCTCTCTTCGCTCTCTCCAGGTTTCGCTGTAGGTCTCGCTCTCGCGTTCCAACTCGCGACACTCTTCCTCCAGTTTGGCCAGATTGATGATTTGATCCTCCCGCGGCCGGAGTAACCGGTTAGATGTTATCTTCTCGGCGAGCTCGTCAAACTTTCTTCTCTGGGCCAGGGTAGCTTGGGCAGCTTCGAGCTGCTCGCGCAGCTGGGCATTGTTGGCTCGGACGGTCTGGCATTCTTCGAGGATTCGGGTTTGGTCTTCGCTGTAGCGTTCGCGCTCCCGGGCGTTGGCCTGGTGGAGGAATTGTAGACGCGCAATGGAGCTGTCAAAGGCAGCGAAATCCAGCGTGAGCTCCTCCCTGAGCTGGCCGAAGTTGGGATCGAGGTTGGTGGCGTGGCCGTTTGTGGCCCCGGAACTTTGGGTCAGGCTCTGAGATAGATTTGATAGAACATTGACACGCTTCGTAACTCTCTTGAAAGGCTTTTCCTCCACGTTGAGGAGTCGAGTCTTGTGAAGCTCGAGTTCGCTTTCAGGATCGAGAAGATCCCAGGAAGCCATTGCAAGGATGAATGGAATCTGGACGTGAGAGAGAGGTTGGAACAGCGAAAACTGTTATGATGGAGCGTGGTATCGGATACAAATATCGTCGTGCTTGGTGAATCTGTTAATAGAGCAATCAGAAAGTGTTTACTTTTATGTAGGGAAGCTTTCGGTATACAAGAACGGATACACGGACAGATTCCTTTGTTCTCAGCCTTGCGCATTGGTGAAGCGTGTCGCCGGTTTGAGCCAATCAGCGCCCGTGACTCAATGACTAATAGACTCGCCTCTCAGATTATTATTCCATGCCGCGCCTCCCAGACCTAACAACCTTTTGTTAAATCACAACACCTGTGAAAATATAGTCCTTCACCCCGCTCGTTATTATTGCTTTTTCCTCGTCGGAACTCCCCTATCGTCGTTGCTTAAGTTCATCTACACGCGGCTCCTATCATCTGAAGCGCAACCGGATCAAAATGTCTGAGGAAGAAAAAGAGCTCCTTGCGCGCATCAGCCAAGTCGCCGGTTTGTACCCTTTTGTCCCTCACTTAACGGCCGCAAGACTAATGACCAGAATTTAGGCAAAATCAACCGACACAAGAATCAATCTGCTCAAAGACAGCCCTCGAGTCATCACCCCAGCCCTCAACGTCGTACGTTTGCCCGCGCACTCCTCGCACACCGTTGTCTTTCTAACTCGTACCCAGATAACACCTACCGACACTCGAATGCGCCATATCCGCCACGTAACACGGCTCGGCGACCGCCTGCGATTCATCACCACCGAACCTTGCAGCTTAATGCTGGATCAGGAGCAACCAACTCTCGATCGTCCAGCAACGGACCCGAAACCCCTCCGGGTTGGGTGTCCAGGACTGATCGCCACCGTCAGCTGATCAATGCGAACGTTTACGAAAAGGATAGCCAGAACCGCGCCAAAGCGATCGAAGAAACGCGACAACGGAAACTGAGCGGCAACCGTCAACGAGAAAAGGCGCAGTTTAACGAATTTTTGAGGCATCAGACTGGCTCTTCTGGCCATACTAACCCAACAGCTAGAAACGAAATTGTCGTCGAAGGTGTTCAGTTCCGAGTCATGGACGGCGGCAAGAAACTCGTCAAAGTTGCTGGTGCGTGCCATCCCCAGAGTCGATTTACTGTCGAGCGTGCCTCACGAAACATAGGTGCCCCCAACTCGTCGTCCAACACGCCAAAGACTGCCATGATTGCGGGCGTCAAGTTTCATCGAACCAAGACGGGGAACTTGGTTGCGAACCGCATCGTCAAAGACCAGCGGTACGTGTCCGCACCGAGAGCGACCGAGTCGCTAATGTTTCGCAGACGATCAGGTGTCAAGAAGACCAACGAACCATGCAAAATATTTTCAACCACTGGTAATTTCTCATTCCGCGATTGGATCCGCCCAACTGCCACTGAAATGGACTGGTCCGGTAAGGATCGGACAAGACTGACAGCCCCCCTCCCAGGTTCTTGCCCCAAAGGCCCCCGATGCCGCTATATCCATGATCCTAACAAAGTGGCACTCTGTAAAGACTTCCTCAAGGAAGGAAAATGCGCAAACGGCGAGTTCTGCGACCTGTCCCATGAACTGACTCCTGAGCGTACCCCGAACTGTGTTCACTTTGCCAAGGGTAACTGCACCAAACCTGACTGTCCCTATACTCACTCCAGAGCACCCCCTGGTGCGCTAGTCTGCAGAACCTTTGGGTTCAATGGATACTGTGAGAAGGGCGCTGACTGCACCGAACGCCACGTGTTTGAATGTCCTGACTTTAGCAACACCGGGAGGTGTAAGGTCAGGAGTTGTAAACTTCTTCATCGCGAGAGGGCAAGCGTCCTCAGGAACCAAGCTGCAACTGACGAGACCATGGAAGATGTCTCGAGCGACGATGAGGCTGCCGACTCTGATGATGTAGATTCAGACGAAGTGGCCGAGTTTCTTGACGCAGATTCCGATGCCTCGGATTTCGAAGACACCAAGGACTTCCTTTCCATCTGAGTTGGTTAGAGGTCATTGTGTCTTGTATGAGTTTAAGCCTACTTGATGGAGGATACATTTGTTGATTTCTTTTTCTTGACTGAAACTGAATTGAATCTATCAATCACCTCCTGGGAACAGGAATGGGACAGTCACCTTATGGGGCCATGCCCCCTTCTACTCGGCGTTGTTAAGACGGGGAATATGTTGAGGATCATTGATTGAGATACCCGATGC
>JALNIO010000910.1:0-16323 GCA_023509875.1 Rugonectria rugulosa | reverse complement strand
GGGGGGGGGGAGCGTACGGATGAGGATGTCGGGGGAGACGAGGTGAGAGCCATAGGCGTGGTTGAAGTTTGTTGCGCACTCGCGGGCGAATTCGATGTGCTGCTGCTGGTCGTGGCCGACGGGGACGTGAGTTGCTCTGATGAAACAAAGTGTTAGTCTCAATGCCAAAGAGCCATTACTGAAAGGAAGCATCTTCTTATAAGAGAGATGTGTGGTGTTTTGGTGTGTACCTGTGGACGAGAATGTCTGCGGCTTGCAAGACGGGGTATGAAAACAGGCCCAGCTTGAGACGGGATGCCACGCCGCCGTCTTCAAAGGACGAGGTCTCTGCTACGTTCAACTTGCTCTATTTTCAAAAGCGCAAATTGTCAAGTCAGCCGTCGCTCTCTTACGGAAGAGAATGGCCTTTCTCACCTTCCATTGGGTCATCCTGGAGAGATATCCCACAGACGCCGTGCAGCTCAATATCCACATGAGCTCTGAATGGGCGGGAACCTACAAACACGACTACTCGTCAACTACAAAGGATCCCATTACACGTTCTTCCTCTCTTTTCTCCTCCTTCTATAAAACCAAGGAAAAGGAAGGGTTTCTACCGACCGAGGACTGGTAAAACAGCGTCGCCCGGTCCGGATCAACGCCAATCGCCAGCAGCGCCGCCAGCGCCTCGCGCTTCCTCGTCCGCAGCCGCCGCGGGTCCTGCGGCGCCGTGATGGCGTGCAGGTCGACGACGGAGTAGACGAGCCGCGTGCTGGGAGCCTCGCTGCGCTGCAGGGAGACCCATTGCCGCAGGGCGCCGATGTAGTTGCCCAGGTGCGGGACGCCGGTGGGCTGGATGCCCGAGAAGATGACCTTGGGGGTTACGGCCGTGACGGCTGGGGGGATTGGGGGCATTTCTTGATTTTGTAAGGGTATTTGGGCGGGTGTAAATTGAGGGGGTGGTGAGGGTTTGGGTTGGGATGTTGATATAGATGGTGGTGTTGCGGTGCAGCAGGATTTGCTATGCATGTATCGGGGTGTTGGATTGTTTACGATGCGGAAGGGTTGAGAGGTTGAGCAGATTTTCAACTGAAGGGGGATATTCTGGTTATATTGCTACATCCATTTTGTTAAACTGTTCAAGGTGTGTTGATTGAGAAAGGATGGTCAATCATCCCGTAGTGACAGCTATATATCGAGTCCGTCGCTCATAGGCAGACTGAGCACGTCAACATTCAATGTAGAAACATCTTCGCCAAGAGACCTAAACCATGAAAAAGCCCCTTTTATTCGTTCCCAGCATACTTTTTACAAAGCTAAGTCTTCTTGGGCATCCCTATTGTACATGCAATGATATGCAATGATAGATACAGTGCTTCCCAACGTTGCCAACGTAAACCGTTCATAACCATCCGGGAAAGATTTCTCTATACGAGAATCATCTGCCCCACGAACACACTCCCATCCTCCGTCTGCATCACCCTCAAACCTCCGTCGTGGGCGGCACCTTGAGCCCGGCCGCCTCCCGGAACCGCCGCGAGTTGAGCAGCTCCTCCACCTTCTCCGCCGTGCCAATCGTCTTGGTCTGGCCCAGCCGCGCCCACTTGTCGTCGATGCGGCCCTGCTGCTCCTCGGGCAGCGCGTCCATCTCCTTGCCGGCGCCCAGCCTGCCAAACTCCCAAAAGTTGGCCTTCATGCCCACGCCGTAGTACTGGTGCTTGCGCAGGTACGCCAGCCACACCTGCACCGTCTCCGGGTCGCCGTCGCGGATCTGGATCAGCCGCCGCAGCGTCTTGCGCTCAAAGTTCTCCTGGGCCTTCTTGAAGATGAAGTGGCTCTTGGGGACGGTCCAGCGCTCCGTTATGCGCGGCAGCGGCACGGGGCCAAAGGCCGGGAGGCCGAGGTAGTAGGCCGCCCGGAGGGCAAAGTCGCTGAAGAACTCGAGGGGCTGGACGCTGTAGGAGCGGAGCTGGAGGTTGCACGAGGGGACGCCGTAGCGTTCGTCTCGCTTCAGCGGCTTGAGGTGCAGGACTTCGAGGGATCGGGGGTAGCGGGACGGCTTCGTGGGGTCGACCTCTGGCCTGGGCTGCTCCCCGACCTTGTTCGGATCTACATCACCGGGAGCCGCCCTGCTGCTGGGTTAGCACACGCCGGCAAGAGAAGCAGCCGGTACGGGCTGAGGTGCGAGGCTCAAGGGAAACGGATCGGAACGACGTACAGTGAACTTTGAGCCCGGCGGGCAATCCATTGCGCCTCGGCCTGGGTCTCCAGAGTTAGCAAGGCGTATTCAATGGATTCCAATTGCTCTTTTACTCACCGGAAGGCGCACGAGGGACCGAAAACTTTGACGCAGCATCCTGCTTTACATTGACGACGATGGAGGTCGAAAATGTTAAGCAGTTGTCGAGGTCCAACTGAAAACGTGAGTCTGTGTGCACGGACCACATCCACTTAATAAGTGGCCATTGGATCATAACGTCTTGCAGGAGATATCCTCCATACAGAATACAGTACTTACTCTGCGAAGAGAAGAATACGACTTAATAATAATATCAAGCCGTATCTTTTCAGATATTTACACTCCCGATCAAATAAGACATTGTATCACTGATTTACAGAGCCCAAATACCATCAGTCACATTCACATCATATGGGAAGAACGGTTGATTAACGTCTTTTCTTACGTTGAGCTACTAGATTCTTGTAGAATGCCTTCTTGCCGCTCTGCTTCTTCTTCTGAATGCCGGCATACTTGGTGGTAAACTTGGATTGATCCTGTGTGCTCATCACCTCCTCCAGAATCGTGCCCTTTCTCTCCTTCTTGGTCAACCGCGCGCTGAAAAACTCGGTCGGGCCGGCAATGATCTCGCCCACATGCGAGTACGCGGGCGCAGCCGCTCGGAGCGTCTTCTTCTGGTGCTTGGGATCCAAGATATTTCGCATGCGCAAGAGTTGCCAGTCTCGTTTGAACTCGGGCGTGAGCTCGGTCTTGGGGAGGTCGAACCACTGGGATCCTGCAGTGTCCTGGTAAACTCTGTTAGTTTGAGGATTCCAACAAACTGATAGAAGAATTCGTGTGCAAGAAAGTGCAAAGCAGTGTGTCAGAGTAACTATGAAAAAGAAATATCATGAGGCCATGGTCCTATGATCCAAAACGGATGCTGTCCCATGTCAAGAATACCGAAAGGGCTAGTTCTCATCATTCAAACGGAAGAGAGGGAAGGATTCTCGCCGCTGTGTTTCTTACCTTTGCTTGGGCCTTTTCTCCCGTTCGCGGTTGAGGGGGTGCTCGAACAGTCAAGTTCTTGTCGCTGCTGCCACTGCTGCTTGGCTGAGGCTGCTGGACCGCTCTCGAGGTGTCAGGTTTCACCCCGGCGACCGTGACAGCTGGAACAGTGACGGCGGAGGCAGCATCGTTTTTCAGACGCTGCTCCGCCTGGCGCAGCAGCTCATCGACTTGATCATCCAAGATGTCTGTCATGGTCTGCTGTCAACGAAGAAAGGAAAAAGTCTTGAAATGCGAACGGCGCCGCGCCGAAGAAAAGGCGTCTGAAAAAAATAAAATTGGTCCCTGTGGGGTAATTCTACCGTCAAAGAGGCTGGTGTGGCTGGTGAGCGTAGTCTGTGTTAGGGCGCTACTCTTCAAACACCTCAACATTACCCTGTATGATGAGTCTCTTTTTATCGTGTCGCATATTCTAAGCTAGACCTCTTTGCGTAAGCGTGTCTCTACTGGCTCTATTTCGTAAAAGTCGGCCTAGCAGAGCCTCTCGAAGCTGAGCAACCCCAAGGTAGCATCCAATAACGTGGCGGTGCGGCCCCTCCCCCAACCAAGCCGCAAACAAACCTGCAAGCTTGGAGCTCAAGTAGCGCGGGTGCCCAATCGTCATCGCCATTTCGGCTTCCTTCTTGTTGTTTTACGCTTTTCGCATTTCGCATTTGCACGCGAATAACCCAACGCCATCATGGAGCCACAGAACCCTTCAGCCTCATCACAGCAAACACGACAGCGTCCCGTCTACGACTCCAGTCAAGGCGGACACTATGGTGAGTTTCCACCCCTAAAATCCGCCCATTTCTTGCCCGACGCTCGCTGACTCTCCGACGCGCAGGCGCTTGTGCCGCGGTATGTCGCTGCCGACACTTCGCGACTTTGCGCGATCTTCTAACTCTGCCTTGATAGCTCGCGTCCCAGGGTTTCGCGCCCTCGGAGCTCTACACTGGTCCTTGGGCGAATGTCAGTCTCGAAATCAGGTCCATATGCTCTACAACGCGGTCCGCAGCCCACTAACAAAGCTGCCTCTTACAGGCTCACCAAGGTCTCACCGGCCAGTACAAGGATATCTTGACTACTTACTGGCAGCACACCATCAACCATCTTGAAAATGATTCCCATGATTACAAGATTCACCAGCTCCCACTTGCGCGCATCAAAAAAGTCATGAAGGCCGATCCCGAGGTCAAGATGATCTCCGCCGAGGCGCCCATCCTTTTCGCCAAAGGTTGCGACATCTTTATCACAGAGTTGACCATGCGCGCCTGGATCCACGCCGAGGAGAACAAGCGCCGCACCCTTCAGAGATCCGATATCGCTTCCGCTCTTGCAAAGTCCGACATGTTCGACTTTCTCATCGATATCGTCCCCCGCGAAGAGGCTGCCTCGCACAATAAGCGGTCGACGGCGCAGCCCGCAGCTCCCGCTCCAGGCGTTGGCACCGCTGGACAGTCCCAGATCCCCGGCCAACATGCCAACATCAGCCAACAAAACCACTCCTCCATGGGTACCGCTGACTACATGGGCAGTCATGGCATTCCCGAGCAGGACTACCGCCAAAATCCAAACATGTACCCCGGCCAGGTTGCTCCCAACCCCTCGGCTGCGTACGGCCAGAATCAGCCTGCAAACATGTACGGCGAGATGGAGGGCATGTACCCTTACTCGGCCATGCAAGCCCAGCAGGTATGTATCGCAGCACCTTTAGCTTTCCTCAACTTGTCCCAGGCGCAGAGGCGCAAATAGACTGACTGGTAAAGCCAGGCTCCCATGGCCAATGAAGAATTCGAGTAGATGTGTTGACTGAACCATCAGCTGCATCGTAGCTTGTAGCGTAGGCGGGATTTACAGGGTGTACAAAGGGCGCGACACTCGACTTGACGCGGAAATAGGAAGGGCTTGGCGCAAACGGATTCATGCTTTGTTTGACATGGCTTGCGAGGCATACCTATGCATATCGCAATTGCATATTACAGAAGACATTCGTTCCAATATCATGACTTACGGCCAATAAACTGGCAGCTTCAAACATGCTTCCGTGTCGTTCCCGGTTCATTTCATCATTCCAAATCGCGAGGAGAAGTTTGCCAGCGGCGCGCTCCTAGCGGGGCTCTGCGTTATGGGCGTCAACCTGTGCATCTTGTCAGTCATGTCTCTTCATGTCAATCCGGCTGAGAGCATACTTTTCCAGCAGTATTGGTCCGTTTAGGGCATCCACACGCCCGTACTTTTTGTTGCGAGAGGAGATGTCAAAGAATTCGTCGTGGTTGTCTGATTGCAACAAATTGATAGTTTGCTGGAGCTCGTCGAGGTTTTCCCGGAGCATCTGCCCATTTTCGAGGCTGTCAACGAATTCGGTGAGATACTGTACATCCTGTGCCAATGCAGCTACTCCATTGGGGTTGATGTGCTTCACTTCAGGTGATAATGGTAGTGCCTTGGTTTGACATTAGTACACCGCATCCGGATAGCTCAGGAGCACCCACCAATATTTTGCTGGCAGTGTGGCTCAGGGCATCAAAATAGATCAGTTCTTTGATTTCCCGTGGCAACCCAAGCAGAGTCGACCCCATAATGTTGGATAGATACCGTGTGAGCGTCTGCATGTAGTTGCTTGGTTCACTTTCCAGCGACAGCGCGGTCCTATAATGCTTGTCAGCTACCCTCTGCTGCTCACGGCAACCTTGATTCGAGCGTCGTACCAGTCATACTCGGCCGTGTCAACAAGATCGTCAATCTTGGAGTTGACGAGCTCGAAAATTCGCTTTTCTGCCGTCTTCTTGTTGTCTCTGAAGTGGTCCGTTGCACTTAGTTTAAGCGGTCCACCAGCTGAAGTTGATGAACGCGCGCGTATCAGCAGCTGCTCCAGCTCTTGGCAAGCTATCTCAAAGTGCTCCAAGTTGATTAAAATCTGCACGATTTGTCCCAGATACTGAGAACTGAGGCGCTCAACCAGCGATTTGCACACCTTTTCGGTGAGCAGCTCGTCGAGTGACTGTCACAAGTCAGTATACCTCACATATGGTTCGGCATCATTGGGCCTTACCTTCTTTAGTGTCTCGTCGATAACGTTGGGATGCTGGAAGTGGTCGTCCGAGAAAAAATAGAACTGGTTGAGAAAGTTTCGAATATCAATGCAGCAGAGCGGATACATCTGAGAAAACGGAAGAACACAGGGGAAGCTGTTTCTTGATTAGTTCTTGTGTCAAGGTAGCGTCCAGTAGCTTCGACACAACGTACGTGAGCTCCTCCGCCGACTTCTCTTGAGCAAACCAGCTGACATTGACCACCTTTTCATATTCTTCGAGTGAGTTGATGGCCATGGGCATGTAGTCATCAGTCGAAACAATCTACATGTCAAATTGTTAGCACTGTTTTCGCTATAATTGTGAGCCACACGTGCTTCCTGGAAGTCTTCGCTGAACCGCGTTTTTAGAAGCTCGGCGTATTTGTCGAATAGAGTCAGGAGAAAATTATCGAGCATCGTAACAGTATAGCCCCAGCCCTGCTTTCATTAGCTCGCGCTACTAATTGAAGTCGTCATAAAACGCACCTCCATTGTTTGGATGAACAAGGCAATGAAGCCTTTAATTTTGAGCAGAACCTCGGCATTGGTCACAGTACCCAAAGCCTTTGATGTTAATTTGATGGCAGCACTGCACATTGACTCCCAGAGCTCCTCGATCTAAACACAGCAAATGTCAGTGACAAGCATTGCGAAATTATTAAAGGAGGTATGCTCACATCAGCAGAAGAGCGCAAATGGGGGGCTCTACGCATGGTAGCCTTCTCGATGATTGAGAATCCGGTGATGCCCTCTAGCAGGCTGCTCAGCGAAGATTCATCCTCTGCCAAAAGGTCCACAGAGCTGGGCAGTAGGAGATCCTTCTGTTGTCTTCGAGTAGCAGCGTACTCGGAGCGAAACTTGTCCGTCTGGCCCAGCGCCTCATGAATATGAAGGGCCTCGAAAAGAGGTGTGAAGTCCACCTGAAGTTCCTCGTTGTCCAAAACATCAAATTCTTCATTTTCGTCGTTTACGAGCTCGATGGCCGAGTTTAGCTTGAAATTCCCCAGGAAAGCATCAGTTTCGACTCGAGCTCTTTGGCGCGACCTTCGCAGCTCGGTGTGATAGAAAGCGACTTCGCCTAGGAACTGAGAGGTTTCACGGATTCGGAAAAGCCAAGTATTGAGGTCGGTCATGACAGCCTCCGAGATTGCTTTCTGAGATGCAGGGATGGATTTCTGTATAACATCGGCAAGCCGATGTTGAGTTGCATATCTGTTTTGGATGGTGGGCACAAGGTATTCATTCTGCAGATCTTCCAGGGACTTTAGAGCGCCATAGTACTGCTTACGACGAACCAGATCATGCGCATTGTTCACGGCGTGGAGGATCTTGAGAGATTCTTTCAAAGCATCAGTGGCATCGGCGATATTTTGACGAACTGCCTTGGTGTTGACGAGGGCTCCCTTCTGCTCAGCCAGCTTCTCGGTGCTAGCCTGGATAGACTGGTTGAGTTCCAGGATCTCGGCAGTTAGACTGACAGTGCCTTCGCGGACATGTTGCAGGCGATTGACAGAGTCAAGAAACTCTTCGTGCTTGGTAAGACCGATACGCTCGATCTCAGATTCTCGGTCTTCATAGTATCGGCTGAAGCACTGGGTCAAGATGGGGGTGCGGTTCGATTGGGAGGCGTCCTTGAGGACTGGAATCAACTGGTCGAGAAAATCGGAGTCGGTAGACGCGTGTATGACCTGAGAGTAACTCGTATGAGCATACGACTATGGATTGGCAAGGAGGGATGGCAAGCTTCACATTTGGCACCGCTGATGCGTAGTCATCCACGGCTGGTGGGCGTCGCGGCATGCCGGCTATCTGAGGACACTCTGTAGCGACAGTGTGGGAAAGCTGGCAAAGATGGAAGAAAGGGATGAATCACGTATAGTCGAGAAGGCTGAGATATAGCCCACGTGATATCTTGGCGCATAGATATTTCTCTGCCTTGCAGTGTAACCCAGGCAGAGGTGATGGGCTCATGAGATGGCAGCTCTGTTCTCTCTGGAGCTCCTGTGTGACGTGAGGCATGCGACGTGCTGGCCCCGCCACAGGCACCACGTTTAATGGACAAAAAGGGTTAGTACGGGTGTCGGAGGACTCGACCCAAAAAAGGGTTTGCGCATGGCTCTCCACCAATCAACATCAATTAAAGTAACGCTGCAGGCACGAAGACCAGACGGTACGACATTGTGCAAGTACATAGGTACCTACCTTATTATGCCGAAAGGAGGATGAATCATGGATGTGTGTGTCAACACGCTGGTGACACTACCCAATATCATTAGATGGACGGGGCAGCGTAAATTCTTTACTGAGTAGTATTATTTGTAATTACTAGCAGTCTTCCCCTGAGTCGTTTCTGACCTGAAATAATGTCCAAATCGTTGGTAATTGTGCTGCGAATTAGGTACAACCATCGCGGGCGACCTCCCTTTTAGACACGGCTTTGCCGATTTTTAATGCTATGGACTACATTTCGAGCTGCTGGAAGCCATGTAGAGACGATAGAAATCATGTCAACATGCAGTCCACGGCATTGAAAACCGACAAAACTATGTCTAGAAGGGGGCCCCTCGCACGAAGGCAGTCATCAATGTTTGTCCATGGGATTTCGACGAATAATGTTTCCAAGGAGACAACAGGAGGGTGTTTGCAGGGGTAACTACTTCATATTCGTTCAATCTGTGATTGTGTGCAGAATCGTGAAAACGACTTGCGTTTACCCCGCCGTCCTCGGTCATATATACGTCCAGATTTCTAGATCCTCACATGCATGCACAGTGGTTTGGTCGAGAACCACGTAGTCATGGCAGTGAAAGACTCAAAACAAACCGAGAACGTTCTACATATACCAATAAATCTTGTTCGAGTCCAACCTTCGAGTAAGGGGTGTGCTGGCAAGTCTTAGGAGCGGTGCCGGAAGATGACCATGCCCATATCCGGTCACACCAAAACATCAGATACTCGATGTCAGTGATCATGCCATCATAATCTTCAAGATACACAGTAGGGTTACTCGGAGTAAGCCTGTAATTTTGACTGTGGCTTTGGCAAAAGCTGGATGCTTCCGTCTCGAGATGGAAGAATTCTCTGCGGCGGTCCTACACGTCACGTACTCGAGCACCACAACATATGCCACACCTACCCATAATAGAGCTATAATGATGCGAATAGATCTTTAAAATGACATACATGGTATAGCGCTCCTGGCATTGGTAGACGGCGAGCGGTGGCTGCCCGTGATAGGGGACAGCAGTGGAACAATAGCGTGGCTTCGAGGGGGTCAAACGCCGCCCAAACAAGTCATGCAAATCCTATGATAACCCTTTCGCTCTCCCAGCCAAGCAAACCCGTCATCTTGACACGAACAAAGCCGCATGTTTATGCAAATTGGGCGGACCGACGCGGTTTACGCCCCAGGAACAGCATTTCATAGCACCGTTCCGAACAGTCCCCCCTGAGATCCTGCAAACAACACTGCCCGACTTTCATTGGCACATACGGAGTCCATCTGTTGAGAGCCACCTGTCTACAAGTGGTTATTATATATGAGCCAATACCCCTCGACATATCTCCCCTTTTCCAAGTTCTCCTCCCCTCATGTTCCTATTTAGTCCGCCCAGACCAGCGTCTATCACGTCAACCCCTAATCACTGAAATATTTCCAACCAGAGCTCCATACGTCAAATCATACACCACAAATGTATTGCCAAGTCAGGTGAGTGACTTCCATCCCCATCTCACATGATCTCCCATCCCTTCCGTTTGGCACTAGAAGTTGTTGTGATCACCGGCAGGCAGAGAGGGCTCCTTCCTTCCTTCCTTCTTCTCTTCAACTCGCACCTTCTTCCACCAGAAGAAACACCCCCTTTGCACCTTCTATCACACACTCAGCGCGTTCCATTTCCTCGTTCCAAGCAACCCATCGTTCCCCAACACTTGCAATCACCTCTTCACTTTCATCATCTTCTTCGCCGACCTCGAGTTTTGATCACTTCAGGCTGTCGCGAACGAACATCAACTCCTTCGTTTGTTTTTCTTCTTGTTGTTTTTCTTCCACTGCACCTACCGCTCCTTGTGCATCCTGTGCATCCTGTGCATCACTCCTTCTCATCACTGCCCTGCTTTGATTCTGCCTTGACTGCTCATCACCAACTGATCCCTTTGGCAGTGGATGAAGACCTTCATCATGGCACAGTCTCGCGATAATCAATACAACACAACCTCCCCTCACTCGTCCGCCGGCGGACCAGAGTCCTTCAAGGGCACTCCTGATACCCGCCTCACCACCTTTTCCCCCGGCGATGGCTCGGCCAAGTCGTCCAAGATGATCCAGGGCTACCCCAACGCCTCTGTCACCACTCCCCCCGTTGGGGCTACTGGTAACAAATACGGAGGTCCCGTTGCCCAGATTCCTGGAGACCCTTTCGTCAGTCCTGCCCATGGAACCCGACTGTCTCCCACGGCTTCGGCGTTCAATCCTGATGCCCAGGTCTTCATTGGGGAGAATGGTCGACCCATTACCGGAGTCTTGAGCACTGATATTGGTGTCACTCGCCGCATTATCATCTCTTCCGCCAACTCTATCTCTGGCCCTGATGTTGAGGCGTGTCTCAAGGTAACGTATCCATCTCATGTTTATTCACACAGGTGTTAACGTCAATACAGGACTTGATCGAGCAAGGTGCCAAGACCTACAGTGATCGCAAGATTGACACCAAGGATGGACGTGTCTCTGTTCTTTTCAACGATATCCGCGATGCCTGCTGGGCCATCACCGCCATTCGTGCTGTCAAGAAGGATTGGGTTGTTGTTTACGCCAATAATCAATCTGTCAAAGTAATTCTACTCTCACCCTACCCTACATGAATGTATCGCTGACCAGCATCTACTTAGGACACCTCTGGACACCCCAATCAAGCCCTCTCGCAGCATGGACAGGTCTCGGTTCTTGCCGCCATGCCCCCTGGCAATAGCAACACCAACACCGTGGGCCAACTGACCGAGACTATTCCCAAGATCCTTCAGAGCTGCGGTGGTCTCTTTGCTTTTGTCCGACAGATCACTTACGCAGACGGTTCCTTCCGAGCCATTGCTCAGTATTGCAACCCAGCTGATGCCGTCCGTGCTATCCAGACTTGCACTGGATATACTCCCGAGGTAAGCTCCCTCTTCGGAAGAATTTACATTTCGCTCACCATGTTTTTTAGGGAGTTCATCTTACCGTCACGCCTCTTGCCGTTAATATCAGCCCTAGTGATACCTCTAGCACCCGCGATCTTACCGAAGCAATGCAAGGATTCTCTATTTCCAAGAGTCCTGGAAACACTTACCAGCAGGAAGGTGGACAGGTCCAGGCCAGCCCTGCCGTTAACCAGCAGGTGCAGGGTCCGTTTACTCCGTATCCTGTCATTGTGCAGTCCCCTATTGGGCCAAACGTGCAGTATGTGCTTGAGCGTGTCCCTGGAACTGGGCAGATGGCTCCCATAGGTCCTATGACTCCCACGTATCCCATTATGCGCCCCGTCTACCAGACACCCCCTTCTCCTGCACTTACTGCCCGAAACGACTTCAGCCCTTCTCGTTCTGCCTCGGGTGGTTATTCTAGACTCGATTCTCGCCGTCAGAACGCGACTCGCATCAATCGATCCCCTTACCACAACCAGTCTAACCATCACAACCATGTTGACATTGGCCGAATCCGGGATGGAATTGATGTCAGAACTACGGTATGCTTTTCTTATTCCTCTACATTACTGTACTGACATTCTTAGATCATGCTTCGTAACATCCCCAACAAGGTCGATCAGGCGATGCTCAAGCGCATCATTGATGAGTCTAGCTGGGGCAAATACGACTTCATGTACCTGCGCATCGATTTCGCCAATGACTGCAAGTGAGTGTTGAGTTATCCTCACAAATTGCTAAGCCGCTAATAAAAATCCACTAGTGTTGGCTATGCTTTTATCAATTTCGTCGATGCAAGTATCGTCCTGTTCATGTTAAGAGTAGCTGCTAACATTTTACAGCCCCTTGATATCATCGATGTCCGTGCCCATTCTGCGTTGGTTTTTCTTGTGTCCATACTAATTAGGATTTAGTTTGTCAATGCCCGTGGTAATCAGCGATGGTAAGTGATTATATCTCGGTACGTTCCTTTGGCCAGAAACTAACGGGCTGTCTAGGAACTGTTTCAAGAGTGACAAGGTTGCCGAGATCTCCTACGCCAGTATGTATCTCCTCTTTCGGTCTGTATTTCATACTAACAAGCCTTACGCAGCTATTCAAGGCAAGGATTGTCTGGTTCAGAAGTTCCGCAACAGCTCTGTCATGCTAGAAGCGCCTCACTATCGTCCCAAGGTAGGCAAAAGTTATGCTTTTTCTGTCACGATCGTGGAAGCTAACTCTTGCAGCTTTACTTCACTTGCAATGGACCCATGCCTGAACTTGCCGGCCAGGAGGAGGATTTTCCTGAACCTGACAATCAGTCCAAGATGAAGCGCAGCTGTGAAAATGCGGAACATGTTGGTAAGTACACTCTCTACCCCGCTCACCTGGAAGCTCTGGCTGACACTTGAAGGTCTCTTCACCCCCAACGCTGGCCAGCACTTCCGTGATGAGCAGCGCCGTCGCCGCTCCCAGTACGACCGCGGTACCCGCCTCGCCGCCCTGGAGGAGTACGACTACGACAACGCCATTCAGCAGTACTATAGTCCAGGTGCTCAGTGATTTTGTGTGTTTTTGTGGAGGTATATGGACCATTTGGTCAGCCATTTCATCCTCATAAACCTGAATCTCGTTGGGAGATTCTCTTGTGTTGGAGGCATTTGGACCATTTGGTCAGCCATTTCATCCTCGTAAACCAAAAATCTCATTGGGGAGTTCACTGGTGTTGATAGGTACCAAGCCAAGTTTGCTATATCTCGCTTTGGCATCTCGGATAGTCACAGTGTGTAATAGCTTTCATAGCTGCTAATTTCGGGGAGAGAAAAATACATCGCTTGATGTGATTGATTATGACCGTTGCTACATGTGAATTTCTGTAACTGTAATTCTGCCAAAAGGAAAAATGCCATTTTTATTCCACCAACGCCTCATTACGCGCAAATCGCCTCCTGGGCAGATTGGCTCCCACCAACGCTCATTCCCAACTCATGATTTCTGGAGCATTGGATATTGTAAACAAGAAATACAAAGCTGCCTATGCAAGATGAAAAAAAATGCTTCATGGAGAAGACGTGTTCTCCGGGACAGCTGGCAGGGGCTTGGACACGTTGCCCTGTTGCTTCGAGGACGGGTGTCGATGGAAAGGGGGTTGGTTTGGACGAATCTGGAGGGGGATGTCGGGGATTGAGCGATCGTCCATGAGGGTCGGGGTCGGTGGTGGCGAGAGGCGCTCTGATTGGAGCAGGGCAGCTTGCTCCTCGGGCGAGTACTGTTCGTGGAGCTGTGAGGAGGCGGGGTGCAGGTCGTGGGCGAGAGACGAATCGTGGGCGAAGACGTCCTGGACGCGGGCCTGCCCCGGCGAGCCGTTGATGAGCGGGCGGCCGTTGATGAGGGGGGGCTGGTGGTTCATGAGCGGGGCGTTTGCCTGGTCCATGAAGGGGGTGCTGCGGGAGAAGATGACGAGGAACAGGCACGAGAGCAGCAGGCCGGCCTGGACGATGGCCATCCTCTTCTGGAAGACGACCTCGTCGGCGAGGACGTTGAGCCGGGTGCTGAGGGCGACCATCTCGCGCTGGGACTGGTCGCGCTGGCTCTGCAGGGCGATGACGGTGGACTGCCATATCTGGTCGTACTGGTCGCGGAGGGTGCGCAGCTCGCCGAGCACAGTCTGGTTCAGGTTCTCGAGGTAGTTGTCCAGCTTCACGACCTGCTTCTGCTCGGTCCTGTGCAGCGAGTCGGACAGGTGGCGGGCCTGGTCCTCGACATACTTGAGGGACAGCGTCAGGTTGGACTCGACCTGCTGCAGGCGCTTGGTGATGGCCTTGAAGAAGCCCTCCTGCACGGGGGGCGGCGGTGCCGCGGGCGGGGGGGCGCCGCTGGTGCGGTTCTTGGCTCCAGCTGCGGCGGGAGGGGAGGACTTGCTGACAGGCGCGACGGTTGTGCTGGAGCTCGACTCGGACATGGAGGGGGCTTTCGTGGTCGTCACCTGCGCCGTGGAGTTGGTGGCAGCGTCGGACGCCGAAGAGGAAGCAGAAGAAGCGCTTGAGGGACGAGACGATGTGGCTTGGGGGTTGTCTGATGGCGAGGTTGTGGTTATTGGTGCTGCCACCGAGGCCTCATCGTTGGTAGGGGATTCGGTCCTTGTCACAGGCATATGTGCAGTTTTTCTGCCCTCTGCAGGATCTTGGGGCCCTTGGCTTATGTTTGCCGGGTCATCAGCTTGGGAGTCGTTCTGGCTCTGGCCATCTGCAGCAGTCTGGTTGAGGGACGCTGGGCAAGTGGGAGCCGTCCTCTCGAAGAGATGAGCAACCTCAGCCACCGTACAAGTCAACGATTCTTGGACAACAGGGGCTTCCGCTGTCTTTTGCGGATCAGCAGTTTCAAGCACCGAGCTTGGCTTGCTATCTTCGATCTGCAGCTCTGTCTCAGGCTCAGGCTCCTCGTCTGCTTGAGAATCCTCATCCCGGGTCGCCTCACTGTCCTTCCACGAGTCAAGCATGCGAGAGCCGTGGACTCGGAGCAGGGAGACGGGGCAGTAGTATTCGTTCCCGTAGTGTGTTAGAAACTCAATCTGGACGTACTTGGCCCATATCTGGGGGTTTTCGACAAGAAATGGCTGGATGTCGCGCGAGTTTCTGGCCTCGAAGATGCCCAGATCCCTCCAGCGATCCGACTTGACCGGGTAGCGGTCGCTGACGCTGACCCTGAAGTGCCTAATCATGCTCGAGAAGAACTCAAAGTTGGCCAGGACGATTGTGTCGATGAGGATGTCGTCGCTGAGCTCTACAATGACAAACTTTTGCTTGGCAGAGCATTCCAGGAGCATGTACGAGTCCTTGTACTCGACCAGGATCCCCTTTGCGTTCTTTGCGCCGCGGCTCGACTTGAGAACGGTGGCTCCGGCGTCGAAGGAAGAGTACGAGAAGCGCTCCTTGCATGTTTTCCCTGCGTCCTTGCTTCTGTGGATGGAGGGTACGTTGTCGTCGGAGGCCACAGGTTCGACTGCATTTTCGCGCGAGCTGGCCGAGTGCGATCCGGTCGCCTGGTCCACGTGTTCCTGGGGCTTATGGTCGATGTAGCTGTTGAAGTTCAGGTTGATTTCGTCCTCTTCGCCAAGCCCGGCGTGGCCCATGTGCGGCGGTGTCCTGTCGTCGGCTTGGGGTCGGTCGGGGTTTCGGGCTCGAAGGTCTTGGGGATCCTGACCAGTCTCGCGGAGCATCATCTCCTTCCAGTCCTCAAAGGACATGAATGGCTTTGCCGCCCCATCTCCGTGGCCTTGGTCTTCCTGAGTATCGTTCTCGGGCTCGATGGATGCGGCAGGGGAAGGGGTCTCGGCTGGAGTAGCAACAGATGAGACATTGGTGTCTGTTGCGTCTGCGGACGGGTTGGCGGTTGAGTCGACGGACGAGGGTTCGGCGCTGGCCCAGGAGCTTGTGAGGCAGGACTGGGGAAGCGAATGGGTGATGTAATTGATGGTGATGGCGTCGCAAGTGCTTGCGACTGAGGTCGGCTCGGGCGACGCAGTCCCGCTTTGCGCGTCTCCTTGGGCGTTAGCGAGCGGCGACCAGGCCGCTAAGAAGGCGATGGCGATGGCGATGGCTTGGAGACCGGGAGGCCAGTGAGGAGTCATCGTATTGGTGAACTCCGTGGACGAGGCCACGGGGAACAAGGCGATGCTCGACGATATTGATCTGTAGCTTTACAGGTTCAATCCATGTGCTGGGGTTGGCAGACCCTTTTTCGGGTCTAGCTCAGCCCGGTCTTCAGACCCGTAGAACCCCTGCTGAAGGTACCTATCCCATTAAAGGTGTAGAGGCACCTCTGAGGTATCCATTTATATATATAT
>JALNIO010000909.1:0-22625 GCA_023509875.1 Rugonectria rugulosa | reverse complement strand
GACTACGACGTATGAACCAGCCTGCTCAAGTATACTATGTCGAAACGCGCCCCATTTCCCCTTCTCTACCAATCCTATTACCCATGCGCCCCCTGAGACTTACAAGCAAAAACGGAAATTAATCTGCCACTGTCGTGGCAAGTCCATGTTGCGTGACCAATTACCTGAGCCATGCTTTGTGGGCTGAAATATGTTGTCTGACTTGGACTTTGCTTCGCCATGCTGCTATGTTCCGCCCTTACATTTCATTTAGATATAAGAGTGGAGCAAGTTGTTGAGAGTGGGATTGGATGAACTAACAATGACTGTGAGAGTGAAAATAATGACTGATTGAAGTTCTAGCTGTTCAGGAAGAGGGAGATTATCTAGTTACATAAGAGAACAGCCTCCTGCCATCATTGGATCGGCCCCGCATCTCAACACTCCCACTCGAGCCTATGGTGGCTATTTCCTCCATATCCCCAGCCGTAATTTTGATCTGAACCTTGACCCTTACTTCTTCCGCTAGTCTTCTTCATTACTTACACCTTGGTCAATTCGAGGCAGTCGCGGGTTCGTGGGTCGAGATCCCCTTGCCATTTGAGGTCTTCCATTTTAGCCCAGCTTTGCACCTTTTTGAGGGCATTGACTAGACACAGGCCTTTCCCTTCGTTTGTCCTGTCAATTGAATACCAGACCCGGACGTTCTTGGCCTTGTGCTTCCGAATCCACTTGAACAGGTTTCTTTGCAGTCCTCTAAGGACAGTTGTGATTCGAGCATTTGGATTGGCGGATTCGGATGGATCGGGGTCATAGACAACAAGGTGTTTTCCTCCCACTGGATCCTGTATGACGGCAATTGTGAAACAATGCCATGGCTCAGTTTCCCATTCTGACTCGTGGTTGTGGCTCACCCAGTTGACCCTTTCGCCGCTAAAGAAGCCGATCCAACAGGCCTTTCCGTTCTTTTTCTTATTGTAGTAGTCAATGATTGTATCTCGATCCTTTGCATCGTCGAGGTAATTCAGCCAGTTTGCTTTGTGGGCTGAGTCGTTGAAAGAGATGGCCCTTGGATGTACGTAAGGGGCATCTGGAAATGATTGGAACTGTTGGAGGAAATTGAGGAAATCGGACCCGATTGTCAGGGGATTGGAAGGAGGTTCGATGAGTGGACTTGATTGACCTACATCCATATCTTTCATCCCCTACTTGCGAGGGAATCGGTGGAAGGGGCTAGATTTGAGATATTTGAAGCTTTCGAAGCAGGGAAATCAAATGCAGTTAATCATTTCTTGGTACGTTGCACCGTTGTCGAGATATCGCGGAGTGTCAAGTCGGGTTGTGAGTGTCGGTGACCGGGTTGTTGACTTCGACGGTTTTCTCGCAACTTTGCAGGCTATCCGGAGTTTTGCCAGGTCGGTTTTATTTACCTGAGACTTTTTCGTGCAGCTCTCCGACCAATCCCAGCCCAGCTCTGAAAGTGGTGAATCGAGGTACAGCAAGGGCCGTTGGCACGTCAATCTCCCAACACGTAGAGATACGCGGGAAGAGCCTTGGATCGGCTTGGGACCACGAGTTTGTTCTTTTGGGTTTGCACGTCGTCATCCCCATGGCAATCATCCGGGCCTTTCCTCCACTGTTTACCCACTGCTATTCATGGGCCGTTCTTAAAAGGCCGTCATTTGCCGGCGTTTCTTTCTGGTGCCTTTGGGTCCAGCTTAGTTAAAATTGCTCTATACTTTGAGACATGTTCCGCCAAGCCACCGTCTCCTTGGTGAATGCGGCTGACGTCTCTCGGGCTGCATCGCTCCGAGTTCTCCCATGCTTTCGTTCCACGGTGAAGGAGCCTGAGCATACTAAATGTGTTCCTCCATGAAAATGATGATCGGCTCCGGCTCCCCCTTTCTCCCGTGTGTCACGTCCTCTCCTCCCTATGGCAGTTGAAGTCGCCTACTAGGATCACATCCGTTCTCCCCCTTGCTGCATTGCGGAATGCTGTTACATCGTACAGCATCTCCATCGTTCTCTTCGCTTTCCCCTCCATGTACATCGAAATAACTAGCACTTCCCTACTATGTAGTCGTAGCTCCACCCCGTTAGGTCTACTGATGATTTCTGAATCTCATTGACAGTCCTAAGGCAGATGGGATGTATTCCGCTGGCATACGGTCGTCTTATTGGTCACGGGCAGGTGGGGTACAACCCACCTGCCTTGGGACTGTTAATGAGATATGCTCTGACCCTATTTCTCATAAGATCTACGGGATCCCAGTATCGTCTATTGCCGAAGGTCCTGGTATTCACTATGCTAGGTTGGATCACGTCTCTGTTTCGTGCGTTGAGTTGGTATATGTACATTGTGCGCACCGCCCTGTTCGTTCCATGCCCCGCAATTTCGGCTAAATGCTCCGCATGGCCCTCTGCACATGATGGTTCTGCCACTGGGTATTGCCTCCGCTGGCGAATTCGTGGCGCACACCTTCCTCACACCTGCTCCTTCTTGCACACGGACGCTTTATGGCCAATGACCCAGCACTTGTAGCGCCGAACCGGCCTTTGTCTCAACTAGGAGAAGGTAGTGCTGGCTGGCTCTCCGGCCAGATGAAAGTAAACCTCCTGGAGTAATCTCTTCGCGTCATTATAATTTCATCTGCTCGTTAGCCTGCTCCACTATCTGATTGAGGAGCTGTTTCTGATTCCTACTCTTGCATGGGCCTTGGTTGATCGTACTTACGTCTAAGCTCTTCTGTCTCCTTCTAGTCTTCGGCTAGCTCTCTACTAGGGCATCCTAGAGCCTCTCCAGCATCCGTTTCTGCTTGCTCATGAGTAGGCTCGACATTTCCTAGAGTACCATACGGATTAGCGATGCATCGCAGCGCGCCGCTCCCTCCATGGCAGTGCGATCCCTCGATGGCATTGTCATGGTTTTTATTGCCTGCTGCCACCTGCTCTACACCGTCATTCCTCGATGTCTCGGCCATGCTGAGGCTGCCTGTGAAGTTTTCTGGGCCTCCACGGTCGGCTTCACGATTCTCCAAGAGCGATGCCTCACGGCCCCCGAGTCCGTACCTCAAGGATCCCAGAAATTAGTCCTCAGCTCCTTCTTAGCCCGCCTTAGATGCGCCAAACCACTCCCGAGACCCTGCGTCATATTGGTCGAACACTGAGTCCGATTTGCACGGCCTATCCGATTTCGTTTGGTCCGGGTCTATACCCATCACTCATCGCATCATGGAACTAAGGACCTACAATCATAATCCCCTATCAACATGGAAAATACACTGCAGTGGGAGGTACATCATGTCGCTCTTCACTGCTCTATCAGTCTCGAAGATGTCACGTTGTAGTACCGGGTTGAGTGAAAAACAAGAATACACTCTGAGATCATCCCAAACACGGTGTTGCTTTTCGCGAAAGACTCTCCCTCCAAAGTGCAATTCCTGAGCTTGAATAGACGGCTTACATAAGGGCTTTAAGTCCCAGCAGGCGCAGTGAGCCTGAATGCTACAATTCGCTTCGACAAGTAGAAGGGGCGTCTAACCCTTGAGTTTCAGTCTCCGGTGCAAGAAAAGTCCTCGGCTGTGGCAGAAGCTTGGCTCCGAAGATACATCGAGGTTCAACCCTTGTCGGATTACTAGTGGAAGCAGTCGCCCTTAGAGGACGATGATACAAGGAGAATAGTTTCTTAGTGGCTTGTCCATAACATTCTCTTGTTTCACGGACGCTAGTGGAAGGCATTTCGCATACGGAATCTCAAGTCATCAAAGTACATGTAATAAACTAACCGGAATCCTTTTTTCACCCCATGCGTGGCAAATGAATTTTCCTGTTTGTAGAGCGTGGGTGAGGCCTCAGCCCAGGCCGAGATGCCGAATCTCTATCCTACTTACCAAATAAGTTAGAATACGATAAGCAAGTGAGGTTGCACTAGTTGCTGCAATTTTACTGAAATAGACGCCAGCCGTATCTCACATTATTTTCCCGCATTAACTCATGTATATCCTCATTCAACTAATATTGTTCCCTTAACTCCCTGGGTCGGCCCCCATCTTCCTTCATTTACGCCGGAGCTGCACTCATATTTACTGCAGCTGGAGTTGACCAAAGTTAGTCCCATTTTTACTTTGCAAGGGCACCAAATACTTCACCATCCAGGGAACATACCATCTCGTACAAATAAGGCCATGACTGACGGCAATGGTGGGATATTGCCGACTCTAACGGGTAAGATACGAGATGTCTTCGGCCGGAATCAGTCGCGGGCCGGCAACTTCGTACCTTCAATTCCTCACGATTCTAGCGGAGAGATCGACCGGTAAGGCACAACGGGGAGCTTCTGTTTCTAGCCTGTCCAAAATTGGCAGAAGTTAATGGGTTGGTCAATATAAAATGATACGAATATCAAGAAAGGTACTGTCTGGTAAAGCTTACACCAACGTTCACTTAACCTACCTATCTCACTCGCCTACAGTTCCAACTCTCTTTCCAATTGTTATCCGAAAGCATGGGCGTCAATTTCACGGTCTTCAAAGGGTCCAAAAGTGGCCAGATAGTCGAGGCTAAAGGCCATCGCGATCCCGGGCCGACTGAAGTCTTGATTCAAATCTCCCACAGCGGGGTCTGCGGCACTGATGAGCATTACCGCCACGTCGACCAGGGCCTCGGGCACGAAGGAGTTGGAACTATCATAAATGTAGGCCCGCTTGTCCCTTCCATCTCCAGCTTTAAAGTAGGTGATCGCGTGGGCATGGGATGGTTCCACAAGTTCTGTGGTTACTGCGAGCAGTGCACAACTGGTAAGTTGCAAGGACTTCCATTCCAGAGTTTAATTGAATGAAACGACCAACACTTGGCTAGGCCACCAGAACCTTTGCAGCAGAAGCACAAGCTTTGGAAATTCGGACCTGGACCAAGGCTGTTTTGGCACAGCTGCTGCTTGGGACGTTTCAGCGATATTCCATATTCCAGATGAGATTACATCCGAGCATGCTGGGCCACTAATGTGTGGCGGAGCCACCGTTTGGGGCCCTTTGTTCAACGAGGGTGCTCGACCGGGAGACCGCGTTGGAATCGTTGGCATAGGTGGCCTTGGCCACCTTGCCATTCAGTTTGCTGCAAAGATGGGTTTAGAGCCCATTGTCTTCTCAAGCTCGGAATCTAAGAAAGAGGAAGCGTTTAGATTTGGGGCATCGGAATTTCATGTTACTGCCGGAGTGAACACGCTGGAGGGCATTGCCAAAGTGAACCATCTTCTCATCACCAGCAGCTTTCTACCCGACTTTTCTATGTGAGTTGGCGATTCCCAGGGCAACTAGAGTTCAGAACTAACTTAACTACTCTGTCAGGTACTTTCCGGTTCTGGCTCAAGGAGCTAAGGTATTTCCTCTGACAGTCAGCTCGGACAACTTCAAAATCACCTCTCTCCAATTGATCATAGCAGGTGTTCGTATTATCGGGTCTCCAGTCGCCCCAAGCGCTTCTGTTCGGGCCATGCTCTCATTTGCTGCTAAACACCATATCAAGCCCCAGATTGAGAAGTTCCCAATGACTCAAGCCGGGGTTACAGAAGCAATGCAGAAACTTCGAGATGGCAAGATCAGATATCGTGGTGTCGTGGTCAGGTAGACGATAAATCGGTTTGAACCGAACGGTTAAGCGATAGCTTGCTGGAAATGATGAAGGGCAGACGGTAGGGGCAATGGAAAGCAGACGCGCTAGTGTGAACAAAAGGCATACTGCAAGCTGGTGTGTCACGTGCAAACTGAGGATCTCATAACGCAGCTACAGGATTGCGAAGGCTGGTTAGTTCGGAACTTGACCTTGCCCCAAGTCCGTAGCACAATCTGCAGGATATGCCACACCTCATCTGCCATTCTATCAAAAATAGCTCTTCTCATCTCTTCCCTAAATATACAACTGTTGAGAAATATTGGGGGTCCGTTGCTCGCCGCAATGGACGTTCGTCTTTTGCGCGACAACAACTGTGTTGGTCCATGGGATTTACATCCTTACTAACCTTTGAAATCCGTGCAGCCTATAAGTATTTTCATGACTACATCTAGTTAAGTGGCTCGGATCCGTGCCTGTTATGCAAAAGGTGCCGTAGCGGGCCTAAAGAAATACAAGGATAAGTCTCTGTCAGTATCCACAGTAACTTCGCTCTTAACACGGTTACAAAAGGGCACAGGCTCTTCGCAAGACTCTGCCCTATTGTTGTTGCCAATGTTCCACCCGTGTCCGCTCGTCCTTTTGTTATGAACCGATCTTGCATGTCTTCCACAGCTCGGGCCGGTCTGTGAGTAAGGCTCTCTCAGCAACAAGGAGTTGGCACATCTTGATAATTGCCGATAACTTAGGAGTAAATTCGGCAGCATCATATAACTTTTATTAAGTGCCGGATGGTAAATATAGCCTGATGCCTAGTACTGCAAGAAAGCCAACCACAATGCTGTTATAAATATCGCCGTAAAGCCGATGACCCAAGAGCGAGACCATGAATACAAGACACTTATCATCGAGCCGCTTTCCGAGGTCTTCAGCCTGATCCAGACCAAGCCCATCGTCATTGCTTTGGGCTAGCTCTGATGCTATATGAACCACCTCCATCATGGCAGTAGCCTGCCCATCGGTGAGCCGGTAATGCAGTCTTGGCCCTGTCTTCTGCCATGCAAGCCAAAACACATAGTAGAGCAAGTGCTGGAGGATCCGCCCATACTTTCTATTGAGTAGTGTTATCCCGCGCACGTGTTATCCGCTATTCCCTGGTTGATCGAATCCCCTGATTACCACATAGGTGTAGTACGATGTTCCCCAGGCCCGAATACCTCAGTACTGCCTTCTGGTTCAAGAGATAAGGTGCAGCGGATTTGGAGGTAAATGAGGCCAAAATTCTTGGGCTGGTGATAAGATATCTATTTTTCTTGTTTGTTTAATACCGAAGTTTTCTCACAACTCTCGTAACCCCTCTTTGCCGTCCAGTAGGCTTCCTCCATACCATCCTACGCTGAATAAGAAGGTCTCCAAGGGCATTCGAAGCAGGCCCATAGGGATCACTTTCCGATTTTAAATCCGTTTTAGCTGCTGACATACTCTGCTCCTCACTCCCCAACCAATCAAAGCCATCCGGCGGATAAGACAATGCATCAGCCACAAATCTGGTCACAATTTGGATACACTTTTGATCCTTGGGCACGAAATGCCCGCCATCGTGGAACAAAAGCCTTGCTTTATGAAATTTAGCCGCCAGACCTTTGGACGAAGTTTCGTCCACAACCGTGTCGAACTTCCCGATCACTTGCATCATCGGAGTAGTAACCTTGGGGTTCCAAAATTGCCAAAAATCCTGGTTTGGCGCATCGGGAGCAGAGAAGCAAACGAGGAACTTGAACGGCGGTTGAATTATGTCGCCAGAGCCTGCATTGCGCAGTAGCTTCATATATTGAGGAAGCTTTTCCATCGATCGACTTGGATCCAACAGAGAGGCCAGCAGTGACAGGGCGAGTCCACCTTGACTGAAGCCGATGGCGCCATCAAACGGTCCAAAGGCTCTGATATAATCTGCCATTGCGGATAGCCCCTGGCTCGGGTCGAATGCAACACTGTTATCAACTTCCGTTGACCAGCATCTGTAAGTTAAAGAGGGCTCGTAGTCACGTATACCCCCACCATTCAGCGTAGTTGAGCTAGTACAGTCCGAGATTTTGCATTGGAGCGGCCCATCTGGATAGTGAAAATGAAGTTTATCTCGGGGCTCAGCATTTTCGTCGCGGAGGCTCGTTCGGATAGCTCTTTCTAACGTCCGAGTTTGATACTGGAAAGAACGGCCTGATTGCCCAAAACCTAGGTGGATGTTCCTATTCAGCGGAATACTGACAATGAGAAGCCGTAAAACTTACCATGGGCTACAAGGACTCTTACGTCTCGCTGGTAAGTAGCCATATAGTATTGATCTGGTCCTCTAAAAGATTACTTAGGAAGTTTTCGCCTTTAAATTCAGGTCTGAAATGATCACAGAGGTACAGTCGAAGGCGATATAGGAATCATCAAATCCGCTTAACGATCCTTTAAATCGAGTGGCTTTCGGACATAGATACAAGACGGGGCCATGCAAGGCCGTAGGTGTCTAAAGTTGAACCCGCCTAATGATGTCATCTGGTCGATGCAGCAACACTCATTCCGCTTTCGACTGTATCAGGTATGGTATTGTATGACGTATGATAGGGAACATTTATTGTACAAGGGTAGCCATTAAGGGTTGACCAAGTGAGCCCACGCGCGGGTGATCAGAGGAGTTCAAGCCAGCTGGCAAGTCTTGGAGTTCGCATGACTACTGCTGCTACTATGCGAACGCTAGTAAGTTTCCTGTCATTTTTCTTTCCTGTATGCATTTTCTGATACTACGTTTTTAAGTTATCCGGTTAGTTACTAAGTCTCTGCTCCTCGTTTTATCATCGAAAACCACCTTTTATCTGTGTATATTCGTTACTCATCCTATTAAAATCAGGTTTACGTAATGCGCTCAGTAAAATACGATTTATAGATTAGTGCTTAATAACATCTAGTTAAATACAGTCTCAGGTATTATAGTTACTATATTAGCCTCGAGTAACTTACTTAAATACAGGAGAGATATACAGTAATATACTTCTATTTATTATAAGGCCTCTAAAGTTGCTGTAAAACTTACTTAATTATAATATGCCCCTTAAAATTTATGTAGTCTACCAGATCTGGAGGATCTCCCCTTGTGACCTGATGGACCCGGGCCTCATCCGCACCTGGTGGTCCGGCGTGACTCGGCTTATAAGCACTACAGTCTGCGTTTGACGAGTGATAAAGTACTTTTTACGCACGCAAAGACAGAACCCAAGGATGAGATCAACCTTTCCTCCAAATAGAAACACCACTGGCTCCGAGCCCTTATCCAAGAAGGGCTTCTTTTTTAAAGTTAAGCAGTTAATGACGTTCGACGATCATGGATCGTTGTCGGCAGCGAGACTTTAAGCTAAGAGCTTTTATCCGGGAGGACTTTTATTCGAGTTGTTCCTAATCCTAGTATGACATTTGTTCAACAGCTGTTTACGGAGGAACGCGGGCGTTAAGGCAAGCAGTCAGGCGAGCAGAAACTGGTCGGCCCCAGCACACCTACACCATCTGTTTTGATGACAAACCAGATGCGATGCGCCGGCTGGAAGAAATCCTTTAAGGAAGCTTGCCGTGACATCCTTGGGTCTTTAATGTAGTTTCCCTGCACGCCTAATCAATCTTGTTGGCTAGGAGTTCACGATGAGGAAACGTCATACAGTCTAACCAGAGATAAATGTAGACTCATCGCGGGTTTAATCTTGGTAGCTCCCAATACCCTCTTTAATCGATGTGGTGAGGCGATTAGATATAGAGACGTGTGTTTGCAAAGACGGCTTCGCGGGAGATTTTGGATAATCTCTACAGATCGCCTTCTAGGCCAGTATCAAGGTCGGCTTTGGAGCGAGTACATAGGAGAGAGATGAAATATTTCCTTTACTTTTAGCTTTGAGTACTATAACTGTCACTAAAGAAGACGAGAGTGATCATGGGATGACCGCTATCCAAATCCTGACGGAAGGCCTTGAGCCCACTAGCTGGATCCCATCTGGAAGGGAGAGGAGAGGCTCACCAGCCCGCCTACTACAGATTAGGTAGTTATGATCGCTAAACCTGGACGGAGAGACCTCGCAACTCCGCGGGCGTGGCGACCTATTTCCCTGCTCTCCTGTTTGGGAAAGGGGCTGGAACGGTTAATTGCACGCCGCCTGGCGTGGGCATCCATCCACTACAAGGTCCTTCATCCCCAGCAAGCTGGAGCGCTCCCGAAAAGGTCGGCAACCGACCTCGTGGCAGCTCTGATCCACGATATGGAGGAAGCCTTTTCACGAAAGAAGGTGGCCACCCTCGTCACGATGGATATCCAAGGGGCATTCGACACTATCATGCGCAACAGATTGATCCTTCGTCTCCGCGAACAAGGCTGGCCAGAGCACCTGGCCCGTTGGGCTGGGTCCTTCATGCAGGACTGTTCTGCCCGAGTCAGATACCAGGACATCATCACCCCCTCATCACCTCTCCAGTGTGGCCTCCCTCAGAGGTCACCGATATCGCCTATCCTCTTCCTGCTCTACACGGAACCCATCTACCGACTGAGTAACCCGTAGGGCCGCTTCGACTATGCAGACGACACGGGCATCCTATGTGTTGGCGACACGTTGGATAAAACAGCCGCCTCGGCATCAAGATCCGTTGAAGAGCTCGTCCGCTGGGGCGCAGCGAACGGGGTCTCCTTTGACCCCAAGAAGACAGAGGTGATGCACTTCTCTCGGAGAAAACTCGACTCCGCACCGACAATACGCCACGGCGACATTGAGAAACACCCCGAGGAGGCTCTGCGCTGGCTCGACATCTGGCTGGATAGCAAGCTATCATTCCGAATCCACGTCAACAAATGGACGGCGAAGGCACAGGCTGTCGCCTACCACCTGCGTGGGCTTGCCAACACGAAACATGGCCCTCTGCCGAGTGCCATGCGAAGCGCCGTTAGAGCATGCGTGGAGCCGGTCCTGCTCCACGGCGTCGAAGCGTGGTACCCAGGCGCGTCCCATCCACGATGGGACCGGCCATCAAGAGACCGACCCTCGCATATTCAACACCTCGTGCAGAGGATGAGCAAGGCCATCAACGAGTCTATGAGAGTAATACTTCCCGTCTGGAGAACGACTCCTGTTGCTGCCCTTCACCGGGAGAGTGGGATACCTCCGGTCGCTCAGCTCCTCGAAGCCCGGCGGCTCCGCTTCTCCGCCTGACTCAAGTCGCTAGACGAGGCCCATCCCCTTGTGAGCCGCACGCTGCCACCCGAGCAGCCCGTATACCACGATCTCATCAAACGCAAATACCAAAGACCAACACGGAACAACTTCAGGACGCGCCTCAGGCGCGCCAACGAACTCCTTGCGCCCTACGTGCGGTCAAGACTTATACAACAACGCTTCGATGAAAGGCAGACAGCATTATTGCAAACAGCATCCAAGGAAGAATCAGCCAAGACCTTTCTACGCTGGAAACAGTCACTAGATCCACTCACCTTGGTTATTTACTCAGATGGCTCCCTGCCCTCGGAAGGAGTAGCCAGCTATGGCTTCGCCACTTACCAGAACGGTCTCTCTATCTGCGACGGCCCGGGCTTGCCGAGATCTTTGATGCTGAAGATTAGAGTACGGGGGGGCCTTGGGGCCGCTCTGAACCTTCCGGGCTCGGTAACTAAGGACATTACAGTCTGCTCAGACAACCAAGCAACCGCAACTTGCCTGCAATGCACATGCCTCATTCCTCATAAGCAGTCTTTATCCGGTTCCAGGCGTTAGCTACATCGTATGAAGCCACGCAAGTGCGTTAGAGACCTAGTCACATGGATATTCCTGGCAACGAACAAGCCGACATACTAGCAAAAGCAGCGTCCTCGCTACCGGAGCCCGATGGCGCTTAGCCGATGCCAGAATACCTGTGAATGGTGATGAGGTAGATATCCAAGGAAGTCTTCAAAATGTGGTGGACGACTTCCGTCCTCGAGCAATGTAAGAGATTTAATCTCAAAACGGCTATAAACTGTCCCCCGGAGCTCGCGCTCCCTCGGGCTACTCTACATTATCTACTTATAGTAAGGTCCCTTCATGCGGAGTTTGATATACATCACGAACGATTTAACCACGGCGATGCTCAAGCCGTCTGCTCATGTGGTTGACGCAGAACACTCAATCTATATCTTCTACTGTAGAAAGGTGCTACGGCGGGGTTGAATCAGGCTTATTCCGTCACCGACCGCAACAGTTGACCTCGCAATAGTAGGCAATTTAACAAGAATATCGAGCTGGCTAAATCAAGCACCTTTTTCGAAAAGATCTAGGATACACTCACCTCCACTTCTCTCCTTTCTTTCTTTCTTCTCTTCCCTTTCCTCTGTCCTCTCTCTTCGCTTTTCATCAATGATATAGGCTCGGCGGCCTCGTGTAGCTGTGCCAACGCTCTCTCTCTAGCCTCTCTGAGGATTGGCCAAGACAGCGGTTACTGCTGCGATAGCCGCGCTGTCGGGTAATAGGCTCGACAGAATGAGCCTTTGAGCTGACGATACACTAGGTAGCAGCCTATTCCGTATTTTACGAAAAGATTGCATAGATTTTAGCATTAGAGGCTCTGGCTCAGCATGTCTTGTACCTCGATGGGGGACTCCCCGGGCCTCACCTCCTGGCGTTCGGACGAAAAGAATACATACATACATGACTGGGATAGATCGCCTTTTTACCATAGAATCAACCAAATGCCAAATCCATATTATCCCCAAATCGTGATAGGCCTGCGACTGCCAAGTCGCGATCTCTTTCAAGCAGCCCTTGAACAAGCTCAGCAACTATATCCAACTTCTCCTCGACAGAATTACAGTTTACAAAGATCGTCTGAACTGCTGACCGGTCGTCATCATAAGCTTTAGACAGTATTACATCGGACATTTCGAAAAACATTGGATGATCCTCTGCGATCTGTGCTGCGGTTTTTTTCAGGTAGTCGATTTCGCTCCAAATGTAATGTACTCTGTTTCTCAACCGATAGACCCAATATTGATCCTCTGAGCATTGAGCTGATTTGTAAAACGCCTCGGCGAGTACTGGATGGCCAACATTGGGAGAGAAGATGTGGTTGATGAAGGCTTCAACAGGAGAGACCTCGCTAAACCCATGCTCAGATCGGCTCAGTTTGCTATTGTTGGTTCCCTCCCATAGTTTGCTTGCCAGGGCTGCTGCTTTCTTGTCACGTTCTGCCCAGTCCCTAGTTGACTCTCGTGCTAGGGCGTCAAAAGGGAGCTCTTTGCTCTCCAGCCGTGCACCTCTCTTCAGCATGTAGAGGGCCATTTCAATGTGCCCTTGTTTGATAGCCATAGCAAGTGGGCGGATACGGTAGGTGGCTCCTTCGCGAGTGAGTCGCTCAGGCCTATCCCACGATGCCTCAATGTCGGCTCCATAGTCCTCGATCAGTACGACCACGGCATTCATGTTTGATGACCTTATGGCTTGGTGGAGGAGTGTCATGCCTCCAGGAACGCGTTTGTTGACATCGTAGTTTTCGTTCTCGATCAGCAGCTTCATGGCAGCCGTCATGTGTGCATCTACAGCAAGGTGCGCAGCATGAGTGCCTCTGCCGCTAAAGTCCGTCGACACTCCGTTTTTGATTAATGCAATGGCTATGCCTTCGTGCCGGATATTGAAAGCAATCCGAAGAGGCGTGACATTGGGTGATGAGGTTCTTAGCACACCGAGCCTAATGTGGCGAACTACAAGGTCCTGGTTGCCCTTTTCGACGGCATCTATCAGCATCGTCATGCCTACGGTCTCTGAGGCGACTCCCGGGATGCAGTGTTGTTCTTTGATTGATGCATCAAGTTTCAGTTTGCGTTGGTAAAGAACGTATCCACGAGAGGAAGAGGAAAAGAACCTGCAGGTCCGAGAAAGCCTTGAAAGGCTCATGGTGTCGCAAAACCCAAATATCATCTCGCAAATCTCTTCTGGGAGGAGCTTGATGAAAAGGCAAGTTTGCTGGTAGCAAGCTTGATACTCTTTGCCTATGCTAGCGTGAACAGGCAGTCTCGGTATAGAGCAGGAGTTGTGAGAGGTCGCCAGTCCGGGATCGTTTCCGTAGGCAAAGATACGCATCTGGCACCTTCTGCAAACGAAGACACGACAGTCATGAGGTGCTTCGTCGATATTGATGAATCCGATATAGGCCGAGGTTCGCTCGGGATGCTCTTCGTATGAGCTGCAGCTAGAATAGCACGCCGGGCAGACGCGAAGGCAACGTGAAGAAGCAGGGGCTAACAGCGGCTCAGCCATGACTTGATCGTTATCAGTGTTAGCACGACCAGACAAAAACTGATCAAGGGTGTCGGGAGAGAGAGATTCAAGAAATCTTACGAGAGTCTGAGGTCCTCAGGGCAAACTCAAAAGGGCGTCGTTATTCATGGGTAGTAACTCGCGTCTGTGGTGGTAGCATATGTGATGGTCAACTTGGAACTGGAAGAGAAGGAGAGCTGATTGGCTAGAACGAACGTATTCTAAAGAGTGATGAAGCGATCTGGAGCGTCTAGGGAGGAAACCACAAATAAATAGAATGATTGAAGGCGTGTAGTGGCGGGGCGCGACCCGCTTCGAGTGGTGGCGAACCACGCATCAAGGTGCAGTGATCGCTTCTGCCGATGCATCAGAGATAGGCCCGGCGCTGCCACTGACAGGGTTCTGAAATCTTGGAGTCGGGCTATCCTACGTAATCTTGTATCATGATTAGAACAACATCATGCGCTCCACCCGTTGGCAGCACGAAGACGATCATTCTGTTCAGCCCGAAGAGCCAGATGCAAAACGAGAGACCGTCTACACGTGCTTCTTCTAGCTCAAAGTGGCAAATAGACGATTGTAGAGGAAGCCATACTAACAAGTGACATCAACAAGATCCATCAACTCACAACCGTGCGTTCGGCATTTGATCCCTCAAACACCCGAAGAGAGGCTTGGCTCATGATGTTGGCTATTTTGCAGACCTGTTTCCCGACAAATCCCATCTAATCGAGGCCCGCCAATTCAACAGTAGGCCTACCTATAGCTGACGCCGATCTTTACTGAAGAAGCCCCCTTTTTATGCATACTTTGAAATAGAACGTCTTATATCTACGCCTGCGGGAGGGGGGGTCGCTGGTTGGACTGAACAACCGGTTTACAGCGGGACGACTCTAGTTATTAGAAACTTGGCAACCTAGCGGTTGTGTATTGTGGTAAAAACACGCTTTGTGTTGAAGCTCCAGCAAAACTCTTCAGCGCAGTCTTAATCAAGCACATCGTACTCATGTGATGGACATCAAGGGTTATTGCATACAAAAACATTCGGTGTTGCTTTCTGCTCAACGTCGAGTCTGCAGCTAAGCACAGCCTTGATGGTGCGGACTTGGTGACTTAAATTGGCGGTGGGAGGAGAGTCGGAAGAAGAATGCGCAATGACTGTTCTTTGACATCTTTTGCGGCTGGAAAGAAAGACTGACGTATCTTTAAGTGGTGGAGCCTTGAGATCAAGCATGCAAGGTATAACACTAGAGCAACCTCTATTACATACAGACCTCATCCGATTACCGGTATCAGTTATCTCCTTTCCATCTTTATATCTCGAGATTCTCTACGAGGTCTGCTATTTCCGTTTCCCCGCGGTAGTTATGCAATTTCTTCTATATCTATCTTTCTTGCTATGATCCGATCTTGGCCGTATCCCTTGTTCTTTTAGTCTTGTGTACCGTATAAAACTTAAACGATATTACTTAGTCTGATAAGGGGGTGTAAGGTTGAAAGAATGTTAGGTAACTAGACTAATATAGGCCTTACGGCAGTTTCTGACCGCTGATCCTCCGTGGTGTTTAGCTTATTAGCGGTGCGATATGACTGCAGGGAGCAAAACCCTAGTAACCGGGCTGAGGGAAGCACACAAAAGGGAGAATTAATCCTCCGTCATCACAACTTCCAGCTTTTCTTTCGCACCATCCTTTTAGCTACCCAATATGTCTCTGACTTCGCAAGGTAAGTGTTCTGGTCCTCATATCCTATATATGGCAACTCTGACGTGTTAAAGCCCCTCAGATTAAACCAGGCAACACTGTCATTTCGGAATCAAGTTTAGACAAGCCTGAACCGTTTCGCGACCCCGAAGATGACATTGGTGACGCCGATAGTGGTATAACCGAGATCCAAGATCAGCCGCAGGTTGGTTTGATTGAGGGGCTCCAACATCTTTTCACAGCCGACGACGGTGGCTCTGCTGCCTTTCAAACTGCGATTTCCGAGTTACAATCTGCCATTTCAGATTGGCCATCAGATATGAATGTTCCATTTGGATCATTTGATGGTACAGTGCAGGATATGAAATCGGCTTTGGACTGGATTAAATGTCGGCCGATCAATAACTCGGGCCAAACGACAACGTTGGGAGAACATATCCAGCGATGGGGAAATGCCCACCCGGCGGTTAGAAAGAGTGATAGTAAGAAGGAGGATCTGTCTCACTTAGTCAAGACGTCTTAGCTTTGATGCTGTGTACCGGTGACTTGACTTCTTGGACTTGTTTTATTTGGGCAATATGGAGGCTTGTTGACTTGGCGAATCGTTGTTACTAGTCAAGAAATTCTGATTTCTAATCAAAATTAACGTGTATTGAGACTATATAATCCACCAGCAAACAAGGACCAAACCTGTTATAGCAGGGAAACTTCACTAGCGGAGCCAAACCGCAACGACGATTCCAAAGATCCCGAGTGTTACTACCATGGTGAGCTCAGATAAGTGTTTGGAGATGGCTTGACGCACGACTTTGTGGGCTGGAGACAATCATGATCGCTGGCAGCGAATCTCCTGCTGCCGTAGGCTGGGTCTCACGGTGTGGGTGAAGAAGCTGGGTGAATAATGTGACGCGACTCTAGGAAATTGAAGGTGATCTTGATGGGCGAATCAAGAGCAAAGCGTTGCCAATACGGTCTTCAAGAAACCTGACCTTCATTACGGAACGACCGTACAGTTGCCTCACTCCTCTCCGTATCAGAATGTTTGTACCAACTAGCAGGTCTTGATCGCCCTAAGGGCCTGCATTTCTCTTTGACCTAGCACCGAAAGGCCCTGAAGAAGACTTTTACATTGCAGCTCCCCTGGGAACAGTTTCTGTTGTCTTTTTCTTCCTATCGACCATATGATATACGCGCGAGGCTTGTGAGCGCAATAGTATGGATCCAAACCAGTGCTACGGGACGACGTTTTCTTGCTAACGTGCATCTTCCCAGACAACCTTGTCGTCGAGAACCCCACAGATCACATCAACTACTGTATCCGGTTGAAACAGAAGGTGCAGTCAAGTCGTACTGGCCACACATACAGCAACGGATCATAGTCAATCTCGGCTTTTGTGCCTAGATGGACACTAGAATAATAGTGATCAAAGCGATAGACCCGAAGAATAAGTACGAAGCTATATAACGATCATGTTGAATACGAAAGATCGAAATATACTAGAACTACTTTTGACTACTTCATTCCATTGTAGGATTCTCCGGACAGATGAGCCGCGAATCCTCTCTAAAGCGAAGTTTTGGTGTTGAATTGATCAGCTCCAGTGGCGTGAGATTTGAAGTCCTCATTTGCGTCATATTCACAGGATAACGACTCAGAGTCCCTAGCCCTTCCCATATAATTGTCAACGTAGATTCTAGCGGCGTTGCTCTGGGCATCACCCAAATCTGCGCGCATTTCTCGCCCCTGCCATGTTTGAGGAGTTTACCTCCCTCTATAACGGTGCGGAGCTAGAGATGAAGATCCTTAGAGTAGACGTAGATACACAGAGCACAGATAGCATTCCACGAGCCGAGCATCTTCTCCTCGGTGTCGCAGTCACCCGGAGGAGCGAGCTCGCGTGTCTCATAGATGTAGTCCCATAGCCGTGCAACGTCTGTAATGTGCATGGTGTACAAGTGGCAACACAGACGGCGCCAACTGAAACTCGACGGCCCTGCTAGAGCTGGTCCACTGGACTCAGGACAACCTCGACGGGGATCACACTCAAGGGGTTGTTTTGTGATGCATGGCACTGACACGCTAGAGGATATTGCTTTCTTCCTCAAACTCATTATTGACGGCGAGCTTCCCGTAGTTGTGACGGGCTCAGTGCGTCCAGCTACAGCATTTAGCGCTGACGTATCAATGGACCTGCTCTCCTCGGTGACATTGGCTGCCAGCGAGAGCGCCCGAGGTCGGAGCGTCATGATCGTGCTTAATGGCCGCATCGGGTGAGCTCGCTTCATGTCCAAGTCCAATGCCAGTCAGCTTGATGCTTTCCAGCTTGCAGACGGTGGCCTCCTGGGGAGTGAGAGCGGCAAGCTGCCGCAGGTGGACGTGCTATACGCGCACCAGGAGTTCAACGCTGGCCTGCTTTAGGTGGCTATTGACCCTAGGGCTAAGGGCATCATACTGGTAGGCCTTGGAGCATGCTACTATACCAAGACTGGGTCTGATGAGATCGGTCGGGCGTTGCAGGGCAGCATCCTTCTTGTCATGAGCCGTATGTTCGATGAGGAATTTACGAGCGAAAACGGGCCAGAAGGGATCAGCGGCGGGTTTCTAAACCTGCAGAGGGCACAGATACTACAATTAGCTCCCGAGTTTGAACTAGACAAGAACAGTACTCCGCTTTTCTTCGAACATCATGGAACGTACTGATACACTTCACATGCTGTTGCGGCCCTGCGGCCCTGCCAGATGGTAAGGCATCGTGCTTTAGGTGCAGGAAGCAGAAAAAGCAAGTATACAGTTCACAATGACCTCTACCTAGGCACTAATCCTAACCTCGTAGTGTCATCCCCCCAGCACCGAAGATCCTAACGGCGCTTTTTCGGATGTTCAGGGGCAAGATCAGCGGACCATTCCAGGATTGCCTTCTCAATGGGAGATCGTTGAATTCGAAGGTTGGAAGTCTACTCATACCATTGAGCGCAAAGTCTCTCACATCTTTGTCGATATCCCCTATGAGGTTGTAGTGAGGGCGCTTAATCCATTGCCGGGGAATACATTTGGGGGAACGTGGCCAAGCAAAGACAGCATCCCGAGAACATACTAACACCACCAAGCAAAATGCAGCATACATACTGCAAAGAACTTAAAACATTCCATCCAATAAAACGCCGCGGCATATATCCTCTATACACTCTAAAATTTTGGTGTGCTATTTCGGAGGGCGTACCTACCGATATTGGACTGCATTCACGCATGCCAGCCAAGCCGAGGTTTACTCCTATTCTGGGCATGTAAGCATAAGCAGGTTCTCACTCTTCGGCAGATAGAGACGGAGAAAGATCTTCCCCCGAGTATCCTTGTCTTTCGGGTTTGTTGATTGAAGACTAGCCATTCCAGGTACATCGTGGCAAAGGGGAAAACTAAGCAGACAAGCAGTCGATGACCCAAATACCTAGACTCTAGCTTATCACGTCCTGCACTCCTAGTCGGAACTTAGGTAAGAAGCATGTACGTGAACGAAAATGATCATGGTACAGTACAGTACATGGATACTATAGGAAAGTGTTACATGGATAATAGGAACGGTCAATTTTGATTATTGGATTGGTGGCAGTTTCATAGATTCTTGCTCAGATTCCTACAGTACTACCACCAAGATCTGCACTACAGGCCGTTCGACCCAGGCTCACGCCTAAGGCTTCGTCACGACCTCTACGTCCGCCTACTCCTCAGGGCATCGTTTCTACCCTGAGGGCGAGGTATGGGTGAGACGCTTGAGCGCCATCCATTTTCAGGGCTAGTACATTCGGCAGGTGAGTTGTTACACAGTCCTTAGCGGATTCCGACTTCCATGGCCACCGTCCTGCTGTCAAGATGTACTGTACAATAACATATCGCATGCAACTTCTTAGGGATAGTATTATTGAACAATAAGTGTTCTTAGGCCACGATCGTCTTTATGCCGACTGAATAATTGAGGTGACGGTGCAAAGAATCTTGGAGGCTTAGACATTGGATGCGAGTAATTCAAATAAAATACACATAGGTAAAGCAGATCAAACTTGACAGTGAGACCCCTCTAGCGCCTGATTATCCTGGTTAGCAGCGCAAAAGGTGTCGTAATTTGGGCCACCGTAGAATAAAACACATTGGCGGTAGCCTCGGCGACAGCCTATATGATTCTAGATGAAGATGTGCGATGCTATCGCAGCAGCAACAACGCCACCACCATAAGAACGAGGATCTCTTTCTTGATCTGCTTAGCATCGTGACACAACAGCTCACCGGCACCATCCTCATCCATTTCATCAAGGGCCGAGATACTTGCATGAAAGACATGGCCGCGCAGCAGTTCGGAAATGCCCACAGGAGAGCCCCCCTGAGAAATACTCCTGTAATAGCTGACTATTGTATCGACGGTTCCAGAGGTGAGTTTGTAGCAGATCTCACGGTGAGGAGATTGCGTATCGATATGGTCTATGTGGGCTTCAACGTGGATGACGGAGTCGACGTAGGCTGGGGAGTGCGTATCGTGGAAGGTAGGAAGCATGAGGGAAGCCAAATACCAGGTCGCCTTCTCGGGTGAGTCAAGCCTGACAGGAGGCTGTTCGTCCTCAGATGCGCATGCGTGCGACCGACAAGACGTGGTGGCTTTAGGCTTCTCTGCGAGCCGTGATTCATCCTCCTCAGGTACCATGGTGATCGAGGGCCTCTGAGGGACAGAAAGAGCGGCGTCTATCAGGGGTAGTTGTGTTAGCATGTGGGAGAATAGATGATAGATCCAGGAAACTGGAACCGCGGAAGGCACTTACTATATTACTTAGTATACAGGTAAAAAGAGGTAAGAAACGCTTTGATCGCAGCAGATGAAGCACATGACGGGAAAAGGAGAGCTGTGGTCAATCGGAGCACGTAGGGATATATATTGCTTATTAGTTATGATAAACACTGATCCTTGTCATGGCTGAACGTGCCAATCATGTATATGCCGATGACTGGAGGCAAGCCAGGGTGGTGGGGAAGCACTTTGTTCTCAGCGAACGCAGGTTCTAACTTAGTTTGGTAGGAGGCATACGACTTGCGCAATCTATCTTCTCGTCACTCAGCTCGTACAGAATATCTGACTGGCCGCAGCGCCAGGTTCCCGGCAGTTTGTGACAGAGAGAAACTCTGGTGGTTCAATAATGCAGATTCAGTAGTTAGTTCTCAAATGTTGCAAGCTACAGTCAAAGGCGGAATGGGTGTCGCTGGATTGACTTAACGATGCCTTGAAGCAGGCTTGTTTGCGGGCACAGACACGAGGCGAGGGGAGAGTGAAAGGCTGTAGACATCCAAGAATGAACCTGCCTAAGGAGTTATCTAGCCGATGCCGCGACACCCATTCCGCCTTCGACTGTAACATATCTAAGATCTAAATAAATTCAGGGTTTTGACTACCCACAGAGCGATGCCAGCATCAGCACTCAGAGGACCGCTCCGAGAGGTGCCTGGGTGTGAGTAGCCGGAGAGCTAAGATAAGTTGACGAAACAGGAACAGATATCGTCGGAGAATTGTAATAGTACGACGAGTTTTGGTTCGCCGTGATCAGGACGTCGGTGCTCACACTCATGCTGATCAGAATGGACGGCATTATGGAGCTCGGCACCTCGGAAGGTAAAAGCTCGCTCGAGAGCTCCATGGAGGTTGAGGAGGGCACAAACTCGGAAGACGTCGTCATCGAGCTCGAGGTGCTGGTAGACCGATTTCCGCCGGAGAACGACGGTGTTGTAGGAATCGTGTCTGATGGCGTGTTGGCGAACGATTGAGAGACAGAAGAGACTCCATGAGAGGACAGCTCGTAATACGCCTTTTAGGAGGCCATGTGTCTCGGATGCCGACTGCACGGCTGCCGTCCGAAACATTACGAGGGGTCACCTTGCCATGACACAGCCATGATGCCGTCAAATGGACAGGCCCTACGTAGGACGAGCCAGCTGAACGATCCTTCGTCCCGTGGTATCTCGCGCTTTGCTTAGTATGTCCGTATAGGCGTTCTCTTACCCATGCGCCCTCTCCGTTATCCGTTGCTGATGTTCCAAGCCGAACTACTGGAGGCAGCTTCCCGTTTCGCGGCTCTCTCATAGGCCTAGCTGATCTCCTGATCATGGGACAAGCTTTGAAAGCTTGAGGTGCTGCCATGATTGCCCGCGAAGCCGATCACGTCGGCAACAAAATCGTTCCTGGCTTGGGTTTACTTCCGCTCCTGAACTGGCATTAGAGGAGAGGCATTCAACGCATATGGAGATTATATAAGATTGGTGGATCCACTTGGTCCGACATATTAGAGCACATAAGGGACTATGACCCTTCCCACAAACATGTTGTCGTCTCTGAACCTTTGGGGTGATTAGTTGCCCATCGAACTCTGCCACACCTCGCTTCAAATAGCCACCAATGTGTTTCTTCCAGCGTACTGATGTGGATGAATGAAGGACGCTCAGCTTCAGCCGAAAGCGAGGGGAGTTTCCATCATGAGAAGGTGGTAACAGCCTAACATGTCTGGACCGGAATGTGCCTCGCTATCACCACCATGTCCTTCCGCTTCACTATTCGAGGGTCATTGTACAGACGAGATCCTAGTAGAAGCCACCATGTCGGAGTTGCCGTCAACTACCCCTTTTCGTCAGCGTGCCCCTATCGAATCCCCATTAAAGGCGTTGGCTAGCTCGGAGCACGGGTTGATAACAGTCAAAGTAATCACCTTTCCTACTCTCTAATCGAGGCTTGAACCAGTAATTGTACCCGACCTCAGGTCATGACATACGTCCGCCGTGGCTCTAAACCTATAGCGGATCAAAACTGGCCATACCGGAGCCGCGATATCCTGCGGCTTGAGGTTGCCGGTATAGTGGTGGTGTACTTTTACCGCCGAAACGATGAAAGAGATGCGCCAGACCCTCGACTGTACAATACAATACAATACAATACAATTTATTACGCCCGGCGGCTTGTTTGGCCGAAAGGGCACTAGTCACTCATGTATACATACATTGCCTAATTTT
>JALNIO010000908.1:0-15954 GCA_023509875.1 Rugonectria rugulosa | reverse complement strand
GTTAAAAGAGGGAATATTCCGATTTCTACGTATGGCCAACCCTATTACGTAGTCTAGACACTTATATGAAGCCAACGCTCGTATTGCCCTTTATATCTATGGAACCTGTTTATCCTATATTCAACTTCTTCGAAAGCAACGTTCTAGTCTCGTCGTTGATCAACGCCCGCAAAAACAAGAATTGTGAGCCCAACGTGTAACTTGTAAACTACACGTACTCATGGACGATGTTAAGATCGTCCATCCCTTCCTCATCTAGTAGCAACTTTCATCTAAAACCATACGACATCGAAAAGAAATTTTATGTCTAAGGAAGAAATAGAGCCTTACTTCGTGGCCGTCGCGAAGTTGGCATCGTGAATCATGGCCTGTCCCATCCCGCCTTCGAGAATATCTAGGAGATCGTTTGCGAGGATGTTGAAATCTCTTAGGCGTCGCAAAGCGCCCAGGAGCTGTTCCAGCTCGTTGCCCTCGTTCTCCATTCCAGTGTGAAGATCAGGGGTGCGTACACGAGTTATGAGGAACGACGCCGCGCTGAACAAGGGGTTCGGGGAGAAGGGATGCACCTGTAATTGGCACAACTGAGAAATCGCCTTGGCCAGCCGGGCCGTGTGGGCGGCTGCCATGTATGCGCGATGCTCGTACTCGAGCGTCATAAACATGGAAAGAAACGGCGTTGTTTGCGTGGTGTTGTAGAGATGGATAATGGCGCTGTGGCCGAGCATGTGAGCAAACGCCAGCATGGAATCGTGCTCAACAAAGGAGAGGCTCAGAGAAGACGTTTCGACGAGGCGCTGAGTTCTCTTCTCCAGCGTCACCGCGAGCCACTTGACCTGCGTCCAGATGCTGTGGGAGTTGACGCTGGACATGATGGTCGGGTGAACCATGCGGCGTTGCATCACGCATCGACCGTAGAGCGTGGCGAGGACGATGCATTCGGCAAAGGATGATAGCGTGCTGCGACCGCTATCTGCGATGGCCTCGGGTAGGAAGGCCATTGCTATGGGTTGGCTGTTTTGGAAGTTTGTCTCCGGCGCAGGGAGGCGTGTGCAAATCTGACTGTTGGTTAGAATGTTACTGAAACGTTTGTCTGACCAGGTACGACCTACTGTCTCCTCGTGAAGAGTCAATGGCCATTCATTGCGGGTGCTGAGGAGCCGATCAAAGACGAAAGCCATCCAGAATGTTCGTCGTTTCTCTTCGACTTCAGCAAAAGTCTCCTCAGTCATGGTGGGGGTAGTGGGCGAGAGGGAAAGATTGTCGACATCGTACAGACGCGACATCTGCACCAAGCGAAACGCATGGCCAGCCGTAAGCATGGCCCTGTTCTCGTGTATGTTCAAGTACTCATAGTGGGCCAGGAGCAGGCAGGCTTGGATCTGCTCGAGCTGTCCCGTGGCCGGGTCGAGAGCGTCCAGCATCTGTCGGGTCTGGGCATAGAGTGAGCTGCTGAGGTGTCGAAAGGGGGACGTCACGGATGCTGCCGTTGTCTGCATTGCGGACCGCAGGCATTTCCGCGCCGGGTCGACATGCTCCTGGCCACCCCATGAAAAGTACCGGCCCTTGTGGATGATGGGCGCGAAGGCGTGGACACGGTCAAAGTATAGTTGATCTCTGATATAGGTAGGCTCTGAGTCAGCAATAGGTCCCGATACCTCGTTGTATCGTAAAACATACAGGTTGGCTCGGTTTAGTTCTGAGATGTCAAAGTCTCCCAGCAATGGTGTTGAGTTGAATGAGTGCAGCGTTCTCTCCGGCGATGTATCTGGCGATAGCGGCACCATGCCCTCGTTGAACGAGTAGTCGGTGGCTACGGTGAAGTCGGAGTAGAGTGAAGTCGGAGTCAGGCTTGTAATGTCTGCTAGATCATCTGACGTGGATTCGAAGGGTGTTGTATTCGAGTAAGGGTCGAAGCTGGCTGTGTCTATCAAGCCAATGTCTGTCCCCGGGAATAGGATCTGTGCCGACGGCTCTTGAACAGATGTGGGAATAAGCTCCGGATTCACTTCCAGCTCGGATTCGATGCTACCCTTTTGGTGGTGAAGCTGGCGCTCCAGGGTTGCTGTAGATAATACCGTTATTTGCGGGTTCGCAGATGACTGAAACAGCCACATGAGATGACAGGCATCTTGGAAAATGCAGAGAAGAAAAGAAGAAAAAGAAAACATTTCTTACATACCAATGCGGTTGCGCAGTGCCTTCAGCTGCCCCTTTTTTGGCCCCCTGGGCGGCCGTTTCTCGACAACCACACACACGGTTCCAGACTCAGCACAGGCGGCGCACTGCGGTCGTGTACGGTCACATCTTGCCTTTCGCCTCCTGCACTCTTCGCAGGCGAGCCCCGGCTGCTGTCGAACTCCCATGACCATAGTTCTGCGATGCTGGCTCTTGATAAGATCAAATCAAGTGTGTCCATGGGTGTTTGGGCCCGGTCTTTATGGCGAGGTTGTATAGCGTACTCTTATACGCCAGTCTTCGATATAGGGCTGACGTTTTCCCCATAGCCCGTACTGACGAGAGCAGGCTTTTGCTTTCCGCAGGTTCACAGTGGCCTGTTAGTGTGATGCTCTTGTCTATAACCTGTGAAGCTTCCGTCGCGAAGTTGCGGACCGCTCGAAGCGGCTTCGTGACACAGGTCTTATGATGGCACAACGGACGGATATTCAGTTTGACGCGAAGACGCGAAAGAGCGGCGGCCGCCTCTCCTCCACGCGCGTCATAGCACTGTTAGAGTATTACTCGTCATCCTCGTTATATGAACCGCCGCTTCCGTCATACGCCGCACGCTCAGTCGTCTGTAACAACTGCAAACGCCCAGCCATGGCATGCGGCGAGTCGGCGAGTGTTGCTATCGAGTTGCACGTTGGGAACGCACACAAAACATCCGCTAGTCCGCCTGTCACACCGATATGGAACCCCATAGGGCAGGGGAATCGAATGGATCCAAGGCGCTTACAGAATGCTAAAGAACATGCCACGCGTAGTGATGTAATGCGACGGGCTTCCTATCTGGGGAATGCTGACGTGAGAGCCGAGCCTTTTACGAGCCGGATCTCGGAAGCTCAACCCCGTAGAGATGATAACTCGGCTCCCGAGATCCTTTTCCATAGCGCCTCATTACCCGTCGTCCTGTTGGCTCTAAGACGGGTAGTAAGATAATGGATGGGGGATGAGGTCAGCTTCCTTTGCCAAAGCACGCCTGCTTCGGTGGACTATTGGGCATCAAAGGCTGAAAAGTACAAAAAAATGCAGAGAATACTAATGCAAAGCCCGCGGTTAATCTGTAGGTATGGCGTGTGCTTGCGTGGCCGTGCCGATCGGCTCCTCGCTTGCCAAACGCAGCCGCAGATGGATTGGATTTCGAGGTCTGGACCAACACGTTCGGAGGACCTTTGGCATGACAAGAGACTTGTCACTTGCATATCTGATCCGGACGGATTCGGACTGACTCGGACTGACCCCAAGAGGCGCTGCTTCAGTGCTTACATGGAGAAGTCCGAGCAACTTTTCAGAAGGGCCGCTAGCTAGATGTTATATGCTTCTGGAGTCCTCTAGAGTACGCCTGTAGACTGGAATAGAAATACGACATACGCTAATCCAGATGTCTTCGAATACGAAAAAAAAAGGAAAAATACTCCGTTCAGCTGCGTTAAACATAGGGGCCTTTCCGCTACTGGACAACCTAGACAATCTGTGCTTTGCATGCCCATCGAACTTTTCCTGAAGGGTCTGACTGCTGGAAGGTAATCTGAAATCAGTCGATTGAACATGCAGGGTCCGTACTGAGGAGGCCACTCTTAACTAAGGAACCTGGTACGTAATCTATATTAAATGGCTCATGTGGATAAGTTCCTGCATAGGCACCCAGAATGTTGTTCGATTTGGACTGATGGAGCTGTCAGTGACAGTCTTTGCGATTATCATGCCATGTCCCTTTCGAAAAGGGCAACTCCCGAGATGCGTAATCCTCATTTTGACAGTTGACAGGCATGAGGCCTGTATCGTCAAGGCCCGGAGAACGAGAAAGCGCGAGACACTACCAGACCCGGGTTTCCGGATAGTGCGTGTGTTATCTGGGTTGAAACTACATAGCATTCTCGTAAAAGATCTACGAATCTATCTTGGTGTTGTTGATTGAGATTCTGATCTGACGGTAACCGTTGAATGGCTGGCAGCTTACACATGTTCCTCGGTGGCGTATCTAGGTAGTGCAAAGTCGTCATGTATGACCTCGGCCCTCAGCCACAACTTGTGCCCAACCGCTCTTTTCTCATCAGCCGCTGTCGAGACTGGCGGACTCTGCCTCATTCAAGCACTGTCATCTTCTTCTCGCATCCTTTGGTTCAACAAGAATCCTTCACCGCCAAGCATGTATCCAACTGGGACGATGATTATCGGTATTACATTACACTCGTACCACTCGCAGTCTCGCACAATAACCAATGTCCTTTCCGCCATCCTTTCCGCCACCAGCAATATTCCCCGACAGAGCTTATCTCGCTCGTCGTTGATTTCTAAGATAACTTGCATCATGACGCCGATAACTGACTTGATACGGCGCGACAATCTCGTCAAATCCTCGAGTGAGATTTGCGCAACTTTAGTCCTGCGAATCTCTCGTCAGATACGATACGTATTGTCTCATTCCGAGATCCGCGTTACCTAGTAGGATTCTCTCTAGCCCTTACTCCGCAGAGGCTCTTATCCCTCGATTCGGAGACGAGCGGAGTAGAGGCCGATTCGTCAGCGGAGTTTCTCGAGTCCGTTTCACTATGCACATTTCTTACTCCAGAATGGCTTTCGAATTCTCCAGCAGTTTCTTGCTGACTATCAATAAGCCGTTCTGCGATTGGCCTCAACCTCAAGCGAGATATCTTACAACATCACAAATGTTCAAAGTGCTGATACCTCAAAGACTACTTCTCGCTCAGTTCCCCTCTACTTAAACCCCGATAAGAGCAAGTTGGTCTACAATCACTCTGCAGTTAATTCGATTCATTCATTCTCCAATACTCCCAGCAACTAGACTCTATTCACAATGGTTTCCTCGAACAAGCCCTGGGAGACAGAGCCAATTGCCATTATTGGCCTGAGCTGCAAGTTCGCCAAGGATGCATCGAGCCCGGAGAAGCTCTGGACCTTGCTCGAGGAAGGGAAAAGTGCCTGGAGCGAGATTGAATCCTCACGCTTCAACAACAAGGGATCATACAACCCTATCCGTGAGAAACTGAGCACGGCAAGTATCCTGATTAAGAAGCGTCTTTGTACGACTCGGCTAACAACTGACAGTCGCATGTCCGGGGTGGTCACTTCTTGAGCGAGGATCTGGCACATTTCGATGCCACATTCTTTAACTTTTCCTCGGAAACCGCTGCTGTAAGAGATGATTCCAGAGTTTCAGCTGGGTAGAACTTTGGAGAGGTTGACTAACAGTCTTTAGACATTGGATCCTCAGTTCCGCTTGCAGCTGGAGTCGGTTTACGAAGCCCTGGAGAATGGTACGTGCATATCCGATGCAAGCAACTGATATTATTTGCAATATCAAGTTTCTTCTCCTATGTTTGTTAGAGGCTGACATGGCCCCTTGCCAATAGCTGGCCTTCCTCTGGCCCAGGTTGCGGGCTCCAACACGTCCGTGTTTGGCGGAACCTTCATGCACGACTATCGAGATTCATTAATTCGTGATGAAGATAACCTTCCCCGGTTCTTCATCACGGGAATTGGTTCCGCCATGGCCTCCAACCGCATATCCCACTTCTTCGACCTCCGAGGGGCAAGCATGACCATTGATACTGGCTGCTCGACGACCCTGGTCGCACTTCATCAAGCGGTGCAGAACGTGCGGAACGGAGAGAGCAGCATGAGCATTGTGAGTGGTGCCAATGTCTTGCTCAACCCAGACAACTTCAAGGCACTGGGATCTTTCGGGTGGGTTGCACTTTGTAGCTGTTTTCGTTGATCCCAAGGTTACTGATACAATAATTTTCAGGTTCCTTTCTCCCGATGGAAAGTGTTTTGCTTTTGACTCGCGTGCCAACGGTTACGGCCGCGGCGAAGGTGTGGCTACGGTCATCATCAAACGTTTGACAGACGCCATTGCAGACGGAGACCCAATCCGAGCCGTCATTCGCGAGTCAACCTCCAACCAGGACGGCAGGACAGAGACTCTTACGTCGCCAAGTCAGGAGGCACAGGAGACACTCATGCGCGAGTGCTATTCCAGGGCTGGCCTGGATCCCCTGGACACTCAGTACTTTGAGGCACACGGTACCGGTACTGCCGCGGGTGATCCCATCGAGGCGGGAGCTGTGACGGCTGCTCTGAGGACAAAGCAGAGAACGCCAGCTGAGGCCTTGCGCATGGGCTCGATCAAGACAAACATCGGACACACAGAAGCGACGAGCGGACTGGCCAGCGTGGTCAAGGTCGTCATGGCCATGGAGAAGGGCATCATTCCTCCAACCATCAACTTTGAGAAGCCTAACCCAAAGCTCCTGCTGGATGAATGGCGTCTCAAGGTGGTCACTGAGCTGGAGAAGTGGCCTGTTTCTCCTGGTAAAGCTCTTCGAGCCTCCATCAATAATTTTGGCTACGGAGGAGGTAACGCTCACGTTGTCATGGAAGATGGGGAGTCCTTGATTCGGAAGCTCCGTGCATCCAACAGCATTCAAACTAATGGCAATACCAATGGTCGTATCAATGGAAATTTGAATGGCCACCTCAATGGGGTCAAGCATCTTGATCAAGAAACGCCTTCCAGCCAGGACTCCAAGTTGCTATTGCTCAGCGGAAAAGACGAGCAGGCTTGTGAAAGAATGGTCTCGAATCTGAAGGACTTTCTCTCTGGAAGGCCACAAGATGAGACGGATGAAGAATTACAAGCGTTCTTGCAGAGTCTGGTCTACACTCTGGGACAACGCCGCTCTCTGTTCCCATGGGTTGCAGCTCATCCTGTCCCCATCAAGGATGGTATTGGAGAAGTGATCAAGGCCCTGGACTCTCCCAAGTTTCGACTCTCCAGGAACACGCGCCAGCCAAGAATCGGCATGGTCTTTACCGGTCAAGGGGCCCAGTGGTACGCCATGGGCAGAGAACTCATCCCTGCTTATCCCGTCTTTAAAGCGTCGCTTCAGACGGCCGACGATTACCTCAAAGAGCTCGGTGCCAACTGGTCGCTAATGGAAGAGCTTCACCGAGATGCCAAGTCCACCAGGGTGAATGGAACAGGCTTCAGTATCCCCATCTGCGTTGCTTTGCAGATCTCCCTTGTACTTCTGCTTCAGAGCTGGGGAATCAGGCCAAGTGCTGTTACAAGCCACTCGAGCGGTGAGATCTCGGCCGCCTACACGGTTGGCGCTATCAGTTTCCGAGAAGCCATGGGTATCGCCTACTACCGAAGCCACCTCACAGCTGAGATGACTGGCAGTGGACCTGTCAAGGGTGGTATGCTTGCTGTCGGACTGGGTTCTGAAGACTCGGAGCGTTACTTGGATCAGCTCACATCCGATGCCAAGGCGGTGGTAGCCTGCATCAACAGCCCGGCCAGTACCACCGTAGCAGGCGATCTCCCTGCTGTTCAGGAGCTCGAGGCGTTGCTTCAAGGAGAAGGGGTATTCGCTCGCCGCCTCCGAGTTGACACTGCGTACCATTCTCATCACATGCAGCCCATCGCCAGCGATTACCTTGAGGCGATTCGCAAAATGCCAGCAGGCGAAGAGACAAATGATCACCTGGATTCGATCACTTACGCATCTCCCGTGACAGGCTATCGCATGAGCAACGCCAAGAAGATTGCAGAGCCAGAGCATTGGGTTCGCAGCTTATTGCAACCCGTCCAGTTCGTCGACGCCTTTACCGAGATGATTCTGGGCGACGAAGACAATGACTCGAACACTTCGAGCGTCGATCTCATCGTCGAAGTCGGCCCGCACACGGCTCTTGGAGGCCCCATCCAACAGATCCTCGGGCTTCCCGAGTTTGGAGGGCTCAAGCTTCCTTACTTCGGTTGTCTTGTGCGCCACAACAACGCGGTGGAAAGCATGCAGGCTCTCGCGGCAAGCCTGCTTCGTGAGGGATATCCCTTGGACATGGAGGCCATCAACTTTCCTTCTGGAAGAGATGACAACGTCCGTGTACTGACCAATTTGCCTTCGTATCCTTGGACTCATCAGACAAGACACTGGTATGAACCAAGGACCAGCCTTGCTCTTCGTGAGAGAGCCTTCCCACCTCACGACCTGCTCGGATCTCTTGTGCTGGGAACGAACCCCAATGCTCCATCATGGCGACACATCCTTCGCGCAAATGACTCGCCATGGGTGAGAGATCATGTTGTTCAGTCCAATATGCTGTATCCAGGCTGCGGCTTCATCACCTTGGCTATTGAGGCCATCAGGCAACAGCTGGTGATCAATGACGAGAATGATGACGAAGCAAACATTTCTGGCTACAATTTGCGTGATGTAAATGTCCTCCAGGCTCTCGTCATTCCAGACACCGCAGACGGTATCGAGATCCAGACGCACATCCGACCTGTTGATGACAAGACAATTGGGGCGCATGGCTGGAAGGAATTCGAGATCTTCTCTGTCACAGCAGACAACACATGGACACGACATGCTAGTGGCTTGATCTCGGTCGACTTTGAGACTAAGAATAACTCCAAGTCCAAGAGAAGTTTGCCTCTTGGTCCATTGACCGGTCATACTCAGCAAGTCGATCCCCGAGACATGTGGAATGTCCTAGAGTCTCTTGGCCTGCAGTATGGACCTACCTTCAAGAACATCCGGAGCATTACTCAGTCAGGTAAAGAGATGCGATCAGAAAGTACCGTTGTTGTTCCCGACACCTCAGTCCCCAACGATCTGCCTCGCAATCACATCATCCACCCTGGTACTCTCGACGCAGCTGCCCAGGCCGCCTTCACCGCGCTCCCTGGGACCGGATACCGCCAAGATAGCCCAAGAGTCTTCCAGGGCATTGAAAAGCTATGGATCTCTAGCAAGATCAGCAACAGCGCAGGTCACAGCTTCAAGTGCCACACATCCCTCAGTCATGCTGATGCTCAGGGCATCATATCTGACGTTTTCTTCGTCAACGCTGAGTCAGACAACACTGAAACTGTTCTGGAAATGGAAGGTCTGACACTCCGAACTTTGGGGCGGAGCTCTATGAGCGGCAATGCTAAGCCTTGGGAGACGGACCTCTGCAGCAAGGTGGAATGGGACTGGGACGCCCATCTGAGCCCCGGAGCACATCTGGAGGTCCAGCTGAACGAGGACGAAAAGCGAAACATTGCAGATCTTCGGAGAGTCTGCCTTTACTATATGCAAGATGCTGTTAATGTTCTCTCCAAGTCGGGGACGGACAACCTTGCTGGCCACCACGCTCAAGTTTACTCATGGATGCTCGACCAGGTGCAACGGGCTGCTCTGAGTAAGCTGCCAGGAAGTCCTGCCAGCTCTGAGTGGATGAATGATGGCCTTTTAGAGCGACAAGTTCGCATTCAGCTCGCGTCTCAAGCCAATGTGAATGGTCGCTTGGTGTCTCGCTTGGGCCCTCATTTACCTGCAATCCTCCGGGGCGAGAAGGATCCTCTCGAACTGTTGACGGAGGATGACTTGTTGCAAAAGTACGAGACTGAGAACAGCAGCCAAGCTCGATCCGTCCAACAGGCTGCTACCCTCCTACGGCGATTCATCCACAAGAACGCCCAGGCGCGTATCCTCGAGATTGGAGCCAGCACTCAGAACGCGACTCCCTCTTTGCTGGAAGCGCTTGGCACAGCCGAGTCGGGGGGTCCTCTCTCTTCCTTGTATCACTTCACCAATATCTCGGATGATGAATTCGAGGTCGCTCGCGAAGAGCTCGCCGCATGGAACGATGTTCTCGCTTTCGACACGCTCGATGTTGAGAAAGACCCCTCTACCCAGGGTTTCGAACTAAACAGCTACGACCTCGTGCTCGCTACTCAGCCTCTGCGAGGTTCTGCTTCCCTCACCAATTACCTCGCCAATGTACGCAGTTTGGTCAAGCCGGGCGGCAAGCTTTTGGTAATTGAGACAACTCGCGATGAACTTGACAGACAGCTTGTGTTTAGTCTCTTCCCAGGGTGGTGGCAAAGTGAGAGCGACGAGGTGCAGACCGACAAGAATGTCAACTTGCCATATCCATCTATCGACAGCCAGTCTTGGGACCAACCTCTCAAGGATTCTGGGTTTGCCGGCGTTGAGCTGGACATTCACGACTGTGAGGGAGATGACCTACACAGCACGAGTCTCATTCTCTCAACTGTGCCTCAGACTGAAGAGCCTCAACTCCCTTCTCCCAATGAAGTCGTTCTTGTCACCAGCACTAAATCTGGCCTTCCCCCACCCAACTGGGTCAAGTCCCTCCAGCAGTCAATCGCCGCGATCAGACCCGGCGCTCAGCTACCTGCCGTGCATCTTCTCGAGTCCGCGACAGCAGCCTCTTACGCCGGAAAGATCTGCATCTTCCTTGGCGAGATTGACCGCCCCATTCTTCGCGACATTGATTCTGCGGGATTCCAAGGCGTAAAGGGTTTGGTGACAAGCTGCAAGGGATTGATCTGGGTCACGCGTGGCAGCGCGATTGAGTGCGACAACCCAGACCTAGCTCTGTCCGCTGGCTTCCTCCGAGTACTGAGAAATGAGTACCTTGACAAGCCGTACATGAGTCTGGACCTGGACTCTGACGCTTTGTGGTGGTCTGATGAAGACGTTTCTGCCATTACCCAAATCCTAAAGGTGGGATTCAGCAGTGTCGATTCCTCAGAATCGTCCGAGTCGCCGCTCGGTGAGTTTGAGTATGCCATTCGCAATGGTAACTTCAAGATCCCGAGAGTGTACAAAGACTCGTCGCGAAACCGAAACGTATCGCCAGAGGATGGTGCGGATTCCGAGAGCCCAAGCGCCGTCACCATGGAACCGCTGAACCAGACTGGACGTCCTCTAAGCCTGCAAGCTGGGCCGTTTGGTTCTTTGGACGCTTTGGCTTTCAGTGATGATGCTTCTCTTCAGGCTGAATCTGACTCTTCCATTGCGCCCGACTTGGTTGAGATTGAGCCCCGAGCTTACGGCATTGATGTCCGCGACGTCGCGGCCGTAACCGGACAGCTTCATGATGGCAATCATGCAGTAGAGTGCTCTGGCATTGTCACCCGTGTGGGAAGCACTGCAGCTGCTCAAGGCTACCATGTTGGAGACCGCGTTTTCTCGCTGATTCAAGGTCCTATTGCGAACCTTGGGCGTACCGAATGGACAAACGTTGCGCACATGCCTGCGACTCTCAGTTTTGAGGAAGCTGCTTCATTTCCCGTCGCTTTCACTACTGCTTACACTTGTCTCGCCGATGTAGCACGTCTGCAGAGCGGTCAGTCGGTCCTCATCCACGAGGCTGCCGATGCCGTAGGACAAGCTGCCATCATGGTGGCTCGCCATCTCGGCGCTGACATCTTTGCAACTGTCGCTACACCAGAGAAGCGCAACTTGTTGATCAAGAAGTACAGCATTCCATCGGAAAACATTTTCAGCAGCCAGGATGCCTCATTTGTTGGCGGCGTTTTGAGCGTGACCAAGAACCGCGGTGTTGATGTTCTCCTCAACTCCCTGAAGGGGCCTCTCCTGCAGCAAAGCTGTAATCTTGTAGCTCCGTTCGGCCACTTCATTGAGATTGGCAGCCATGACTTGAGAAGCAACAGCCACTTGGACATGAGCCCATTCGGTCGCCAGGTGTCCTTCTCAGCCTTCGATCTTGCTGCTCTGATGCAGTACAAGCCGCGCGAGCTGCACCGAGTTTTGGGTGAGGTTTCCAAGCTCATTGAACAGCAAACTGTTGCCCCTGTCTATCCCCTCGAGGCCCGGTCAATCACCGACTTGCCCACTGCCTTCCAAGAGCTCCAGGAAGCCAACCACCTCGGCAAAATTGTCTTATCCGTGGGCGCTCAAGACCTCGTCCCAGTCAAGAGCCGCGCGCCTCCGCCCAAGTTCTCTCCGGATGCCACTTACCTTCTCGTGGGTGGTGTTGGAGGAATTGGCCATGCGATTGCGTACTGGATGGCCACTCACGGAGCCAAGAACCTCGTCGTTCTATCTCGAAGTGCTGCCCGCAGCGAAAAGGCTGCTGCTCTGATTGCGGGATTGGCAGAGATGGGCTGTCGGGTGAAGGCTGTTAGTTGCAATGTCTCTGTCGAAGCTGACCTCGCCAAGGCATTGAAGGCTTGTGAGGAGGATGGTCTGCCGCCCGTTCGTGGTGTGATTCAAGCAGCCATGGTCCTTAAGGTAAGCCCCAACTTTTGAAGCACCACACAAAAGACTTTGAGAACTAATTCGTATTTCTCTCATTTAATAGGATACCTACTTTGAGCAGATGTCATTCGAAGACTACCAGACTGGCATTTTGCCCAAGGTTCACGGCACCTGGAACCTGCACAAGCAATTCGACCAGGCCGGCTCCTTGGACTTCTTCGTCATCTTATCCTCGGTCGTTGCCATCACTGGTAATGCGAGCCAGGCCAACTACGCCTCCGCAGGTACTTACCAAGATGCGCTTGCTCGATGGCGAGTGTCGCGAGGCCTCCCAGCCGTGTCCATTGACCTGGGTGCCGTCAAGGCCATTGGCGTAGCTGCCGAGAAGGCCGGCCTGCTGGGACACCTCGAGAGACTCGGCAACCAGCTGCTCCACGAAGACCAGGTCCTGGCTATCCTTTGGAGTGCCATCCTCGCGCCAAACGATCCCCAGGTTGTCGTCGGACTCAACACCGGCCCGGGAGGTCACTGGAAGAGAGACAGCGAGTCGCAGCTGGGACGCGATGCCCGGTTTGCACCACTTCGCCACCGAGAGGCGGGAGGACAACGTGAGGGAGCGGGTGCCGCCAACGACGCCAACTCACTGGCAGCTAAGCTCGCTGCTTCTGGCTCATCGGCTGAAGCGATCGAGGCCGTGGGTGCCGCCATCGCGGAGAAGCTGTCGGACATCTTCATGATTCCGACCACGGATATTGACTTATCCAACAAGCCCGCGCAGTATGGCATTGATTCACTAGTTGCTGTTGAGCTGCGCACCATGCTGGTTCAGCAGGCAGGAGCTGATGTGTCCATCTTTAGCATCATGCAGAGCGCGTCGCTGGTAGTGTTGGCTACAGATGCGGCGTCAAAGAGCGCGCATGTTGACTCTGCTCTTTTTGAGGCATAATCTCAGAGCAGGAGTGTTTTTTACAGGGGCTATCTGAAATAATCTAGAATGCCATATGAGAGATTTTTTTTATTACATCAGGGAAGCAATCGAGATGAAATTGGCTCTTTGTTATAGATTGAGTATCTGGTTAGACCATAGACAGAAATGAAGCTTTCATATTATTTTTCAATCCAAAGCGCACGAATCTGTTGCCTGAACCCATCGCTTTGCGTCATCTAGGCGCGTAGCACGTTATCTATTAGCATTTAGGCATTCATCATTCATTTTCTACACCAGAGCATATTTGCATAATTACGGCTGCCTTGCGCAGGTAACTAATCGTCATGAAAGCCACAACGCAATACGCCCATTCATTTATCCCGTTGCCTAAGCATCATCTCCAGCTACATAAGGCCTCAGTTCAACCGCGACTCCCTTCAAAACTCCCTTCTCATTCATCAAGTCATTCATAATTATATCAACATGTCTACCTCGATTTCCATTCTTCCAGTCTCCGATCCCGACCTGCCGGTGCTGGCAGACTTTCTCTACCATGCTAAATTGTCGCTCGCCATCAACCGTCTTCTGGTCCGAGACTGGCCCAACGAGGAGGCTCAAAGGAAGAACTGTGCCAACGCGATTGAGGGCGGGGCTAAAGACCCGTCGCGCGAGCGTCTGAAGGCAGTTGATGATGCTACGGGCGAGATTCTTGGCTTCATCGTCCTCACACGCAACAAGCCACAGGTCGCTGCATCTGAGCAGAGCGTCAATCCTGAAGACAAGGTTCCAGAGCCGAGCGTGCCAGAACACATGAACCCCGATGTCTTCTGGACAGTTATGCAAGCCGTAAAAGAATTGCGTGACCATACCGATCACTATGGTAAAGATCCATCTTTACGCTTGGAACAATCTTACTAACATGTGATGTTAGAAATAACATACATATACGTCAAACCCTCTAGTCGCAAGGCCGGAGTTGGGTCCGGACTGCTCCGAGAGGGATTCAACAGAGCAAAAGACGCAGGCATCCCGCTTACTGTCAGTTCAGAGCCAGCAGGACATGAGTTCTTCCGTAAGCGTGGACTTGCAGAGAAGAATCATTTCGACTTTGATCTGAGCAAGTGGGCTTCGCCATTTAGTGGGTTTGGAATCTTTCGACTCGCCCGATTTACTTGGACGCCTTAAGTCAGAAAGCCGGTGGAAGTCAGAGAATAAACTGGATTTTACACGTCATAGACAATGGAGCAAGCTCAGTACGGTTGAAATGTGAAAAAGTCATGTTAACCCACTCACATAAAGTATTTCAGTTGCTACTGTTGCGTATGTACTCAAGTATAGTTGCCAGTGAATTGTCACCATTCATATCTATCGCTTAGTTCCATTGTGACTAGGAAACGAGCCATCGCATCCTCTCTTGATTAAGGACCTGTTGATAGCCACAAGACACCTTTCAGCGACTCGGACAGTTCGGATGCCTTGAATCCGGGAGCATAAGGAACGAAATCTGCGTACAACTCTCGGAACAACGTAGTCTTGTCAGATACTACTTGGGCTCAGCTTGTGTTGCCCAAAGATATCTTGAGACGAAAAGCTAACGAATTTGTTTACCCTCAGTATTGACTAAGCCGTAGATGGCATCTGCAACTTGATTTCTTTGAAGGTGGCCCGGGAACTCGTCAAGCCTATCGCCTAAGGTCCGGGAGGGATTTTGAAATATCCAAAGAACATCTGCATCATCAATATAGGACATCGTTTGACGTCCACATGACCGCGAGTTCCTTGTGAAATGGTTCCAGAATCTTGTCTACAGCCTTGTTACGGCTCCATGCATTCTCCCACTCTGGTCGTAACAATGCCTTTCCGTATTCCCGATAACTGGGATAGTAACCCGACATCTCCCAATCTAAGATCACCACAACCTTGTCTCCTTGAACAAGAATGTTGCGAGGGTCAAAGTCACCGTGCGTCAGGACAATATCGTGGTCTTTCATGACGCTTAGCCAGACAGTACATCTCTACTCCAAGAATCCATTCTCGTTGTCATTCTTCATCGCCTTCACGATCCCCTCGTTGAAGTCGTGCTCAGTTGCGTAGGGTCCATATCCTCTCGGGTCTTCGCAAAAGTACTGGTCGTTGCATGTTGTCCCGTCGATGCACCCAATGTAGTTGGCCTTGAAACAGCGAAGCTGAGCCATATAGCCGCGAAGCTGAGAGATGACCGATTCCCGCTCCGTCTCGGCATAGTCATCACACGCATCCTAGAGAGATTCCTCTTCCACAAAATCCATAATAATGACGACATGGCCCGTTTTATCGTCGTGGTAGGCATTCTGAACTTCTGGAACAGGAATCGAGGTGTTGGCGCAGATGAACCTCATCGTCTCGGCTTCTGCCATGCGGGAGTGCGTCTTGACAACTGTCTTTGGATCACCTTGTATACTAGTGAGAATGCCAACTTGTAGCCCTTGGCAAGTTGCTCCGGAGTGACTGTTCGCGCCATTTCTATAGAGCTGTAATTGGTGTTTTATACCGAATTTAAGTGGAAAATTGTAAGCAGATCGCGACGAGGGCCCAACACGGTTTCGTCGGACCCTGTAACGGGCTGAGCCCGTGAGGGCCTCGCGGGACTCTCGGCCGACCTCCTGAACGGACCCATTTTTCCCGGCTAGGAACGGAAGACAAGAGCTCGACACCCGGATAGGCAACGCAGCACGCACGAAGCTTGATGCCTATTCCACCGAGTGAGCAATCGGACCGGAC
>JALNIO010000092.1:72365-96132 GCA_023509875.1 Rugonectria rugulosa | reverse complement strand
GCCTGAAAATCTGCTACAACGATCTGCGACGTGTAAGTGGCGGCTACAAGTTATAATATAAATCCTAGGAAATTTCTACGTGGAGATTGGAGGTGCGCGGAGATGTGGTAACCCACGATAGTAGATTTCTTGGTGGCTTTACAGCTTCGACTATAAAGGTGATTTGAATGAAACTCCAAGAAATATACAACTAGGAAATCTGTCTTGTATTGTTAAAAGTGATGGTTAAACCTAAGAATTAGTGTAATGATATCCTTCCATGTAGACGAATACCACTCAAAAGAAAGAAACAAAACCATAGTTTTCCCCATATCATGCTCTTCAGCTCTAGAAATTATCTGTCCCTCACAGTTTGCCATTAAGCTCCTTAGCCATCTGCTCCGCAGCAGCAAGAGCAAAACAGCCAGCAGTAATGGTAGGGTTGCAGGCATTCTGGGTGGGAATCACGCCACAACCTCCGAGGACGAGGTTGTCCTGATTCCAGACCTTTCCGTGGCGGTCGACGACGCTGTCCTCGATCGACTCCCCGGCACGGTAGGTGCCGCAGATGTGGAGGGCAGAGCCGGGGGGTAGATACTTGGGCTCGGCGCCGGGGAGGAAACCGCCCAGCTTTCTGGCGACGTCGATCATACTACGGGGGAGGAAGTGGACTCATTAGTACTAGGAGTATGAGGAGGGCGGGATTCGGGGAACTTACTCGGTAATCATCTTCTGGGTGCGATCCGCGTCCTTCTCGCTCAGCCTAAACTTGAAAGTAGGCTATCCGAGTTAGCCAAGATTGTAAAAATGCTATTGGAGCTACACTTACCTGAGGCATGCCGAATTCATCCCTGTACTCGTTGGAGAACTCGACACGGTTATCATAGTTGGGCTCGACGTAGCCGAACCAGCGGAGGTCAACGACAAGACGCTGGTCGATGGTGGACGGGACCTCGCCATATCCAAACGCGTCCCGGTGGATCTGGGTGTGCCAAGGGTGCTCCTTGGACAGAGGGAAATAGCACTGCGGGTCGGGGTCGTTGAAGGGGAAGGGAAGAGGATCATGAGGGTGGGCGCGTTTGTGCTTCTCTACAATCTTCTTCCAGCCAAGATGGTAGGGGTCGTCCTTGACGCTGTCGACGAGGCTTCGATCGAGGATGATTTGGCAGAAAGCCATGGGTTGCTCAGTCATGTAGTGTCCCTATTAAAAGTGTGTGGCATTAGTACATTTTGGCGGTTTCTGAGCAGCTGAGGACCATGTTCACTCACCAAAGCAGGAAGGACGTTGGTGTTGAAACCCGACTTGAAGAGAATGCCGGGAGTCAGTACAGCGCCGGCGCAGATGACGTACTTCTTGGCCTTGATCAGGTACGACTCATTCGTCATCAAATCGTTGGCAACGACACCTTCGACCTGGTTCTGAAAGTTGAGAACGAGCCGGTCGCACTGGGTATTGGGTCTCATCTCGAAAGCATGGCCATCGTAACGAGGGCCAGCCAGGTCCTTGAGGATGGTAGCAGAGCACGACCACTCGACGTAGTCCTCGTTCGTCTGGCTGCGCTCGCAGGCCAGAGGCATGCTGAGCATCTTGCGGCCCTCAAAGTCGCCAGCAAGGGTGCGCTTGACCAGCTGCTGACGAATAGACTTGTCAAAGGAGGTGGAGTTGGTGTGCAGCATCGCCTCCATCTTGGCGTACATCTCCTCCCACTCCTTGTCATTGAAGAGGTCAGATCTTTCAATGCCGGGATGCTCCCGAGGCGTGCAGCAAGTCCAGTGGGATCCCATGCCGCCGACGACGCGGGTGGCGGCCGCGGCTGGGAGGTTGTCGTACGCCTGCTGGTCGGGGTTCTGGCCGTTCTGAAGGAAACTGATCTGATCGGGGCTGGCAAGTGTATTAGCTACAGTTATATGTCTGTGGAAGGGAGGGGAGGGCTTACTGGGGGGTCCACGAAGCTGGTTCGATGGTAAGTTCATTCCTGTTTGTCGGAACAGACAGAGTGTGCAACTCTCCCTAGATATTGTAAGAGAATATTGTGGTCATGATTGCGCATTATCACAAACCTTGACAGTGCTAAATGTACTTGTCAGTATTGCGAGCTAAATCTTCTCTAATTGAGCAACTTACTTGGTAAATAGACTGATATCCTTTTGGACGGCAACGCTGTTCTTCTTGTGGTCACCAACACGCCGGGTCGCCCTATCGTCATGTTAAAAATTCTTGATATGACTCTATCTGGCCAAGCAATTACTCACTGCTCTCCAATGTCAATCATCAAGACCTTTTGGCCGTTGTCAACAAGGGTGCGGGCAAAGACAGCCCCAATAGGGCCGGATCCAACGATGAGAACATCAGTGTTCACGGTGCGGTCACCGACGAGTTTGTCGGTGCTAGCGCAGTTAACAGGAGCTTCGTAACCCATGGTTGTGACTGTTGTACGTTTTCGAGGTTTGGCTGGATGAGGGTTGATATGAGAGAGAATGAGGCAGATACTATTCTTGCTGGGGAGAGATATTCTCTCTTCTTAAGTACTTTCTTGCTATATGAGAGGTATTCGGAAGTCTTCACCAGGGTCCTTTGCCAAGAAAGCGTCGCATACCAGCGTCTATGCTGGTGGTGGACGTGGCTGAATAAGAACCCGCTTCCCCTCACAAAGGCATGAATTGACTCTCAGCCGCTGCCAGTTTTGACCAATTGAAAGAGAGAATCGGCGTCATTAAATGTCGTTCGTTTCGTAGCCTAGGGTCCAGCCATGCCTAACAGCGATATCCCGAGACATTCCTGCGGTCTACCCCCGCAGACATGTCCAGCTTCGTTCCTAAAGCCAAGTCCGAAATACCTGATACGACGCCACAGTGTCCGTTCATGTATTGGAAGTTCTCAGCAACTGGCCAACAAATAAAACATCATGGCTGTAAGCTATGCGTAAACGTTGCGGCTAGACTTGAACATTCCTCACCGCGAGGATACATGTCCAAAAAGTGATATCCAAGATCATATAGATTGTAGCTACATGTCAAAAGAGTCAAGGGTTTCATGTTTAGCAATGTGATCCCTCAATCCGGCAGGGAGGTACGGTCAACACAGTTTAAGGCCAGAAAATGGACCTTGAAACCTTTATCAAGGTTTACGTTCTCTCGAAAGACGAATACTTTGTCCATCCTTCACTAATCTCCGCGTCTTTCATGTACCTATATCAGGTTTGTTTTATTTTTATTCATAGCGGTCTGCCTAGGTTTCGAACACAACTACTAGGTGCTAGCTCACGAAGTGAGCCTGAATCTGAAATACAGTCATTCCAAGGAAACTGAGTTGTGATTTATTTTTTTTCCTTTACTCAACGGCAGTTTGCGTTGGTGAGTCTTAGCGTTAATATATTTTCCTTTGAGTATATATTGCGTAAGCTGATTCACCAAGGAATGTGTCCCCGTCGGAAGCGATGCCCTCGCTTCCGTAACCAGTTGCTTTGACGTTGTTGTTCCGGAATGGTCTCAGGGTCACCCCGTCTCCTTCAAAGCACGACTCAAGTAGAGGTCGATAATTCCTCTCCAATTGTCACGTTCTTAATACTTCACCTAGTGACGCAAGCCTTAAGCTTAGCAGTAACACTCTTAGGTAGAGCAAACCGAACCTTTTCTTAGTAGAAGATAACAACTACGTTGCGCCCGAGTTTAATTCAAATGGCTCTTTAGTTGCCGTTGCTATTAATAACACCAGTCTTGTTATTAAGCACTATTTCAATGCAAAATTATGCTTGCATATATTGAGCCTATGTCTTAATCTATTTCAAATGTTCTCTCAAAGACAATCGCCATAGTCTTCTTAAGGGAGCGGTAGAAATGAAATAGAGAACTTATGAGGATCTATAAATGCATTCAGTTCTATAATAAACCATCTTATATCCAATTATTCATTGAAGGCGTGGATGCATAATGAATCTGGTGATGTTCCTGTTCCATGACGCCATGGTTGAATCCTGATGACGTGTTGCAGTAGGGTTACAAGCAACACACAGCATACATGCATGACGGCAATGAAGACAACATCTTCTCTCCTCTATTCCGAACCCGAAGGTTTTTCTCCTCAAGTATTAGAACCACAATTTCCTCGACAAACATTTAGTATTTCATAAGCCAACGCCAAAAGTCATTCACAATGACCTTAAAGGGTATAGACGAGCAATGGCAGCTTCGTCCACCATATAAAAAACCAGACGACACATCTCCAGATCACCAACCCTTCGAGCGAAAGATTCAAGGATCATGCCACTGTAGCCAGATCCAATTCTGGTTGAGCCGAGACAAGCCCTTGGCCTCAAAGTATTGCCACTGCAAAGACTGCAGAGTTATTCACGGTAACTGATCCAAGGGACAGAGTTGAGAAACCTTCTGCAATAGGTCTAGTCTAATACATCTCAAGGTGCTCCGTTCCAGTGGGCAGCCATCTTCCACAAGTCAGATCTTGCGTTTGAAAAGGGTGTCGACGGGCTCTCCTTCTACAACTCATCATCGAAGAGCACCGCACATGATGTCCCGTGCAAGGTCAGCTGTTCCAAGTGCGGATCTTTCATCATGGATGAAGGGAGGAACATGGTGCTGCTCTTCCCGACTCTCCTCAAGTTGGATCCCCAAGTGCTGAGGAGAGACTTTGAGATCCAGTAGGTAGCCAGCACGAGTCAACGCGAATGCCGCTAATTGTGGAAGATGTCACATATTTTATCCTCAGCTGGTTGTGGACATCCCTGACGATAAACCAAAGTGGTCTGGACTGGACAACAAGAGTGAATTACTGGACGGCAAGTAGGTAGGTTGCTGGTCGTAGTTTATCCGGAATACACCAACTGGGCCACCCACTTTGTTTATGAAAAGACTTGAACATTTTTGGACTTATGAAGATTCAAACAGTCTAATCTAAAAGGAAAATTACTGAATCAGCTTGATTGTAAGATACGAGATTTGACGTTGAAAGTTTCCTATATGGTGTATTATCTAGAGCTGTATGGCATCAACCTGAGTTGTGCTCTCAGGTGAGCAGTCATCTAGAGATGCAAAGACACATAGAGATACCTCAACGATTGATCTTGTATGTTCCAGGTAGGTACTCACTGGTTCTATCACTCTAGTTAGGTAAATGACAATCCACCTTACGTACCAGTAGGAATCTGTGCCCGTAATATTATAAACCTACATGTCGCACTAGTACACTCAGACTGGGATAGTTGCCGTACCAGTCTTCCGATTTGATTAGACCTGTCCATCTGTACTAGTACGGTGAACGCCCTGATCCCATTACTCCGGTACACCAGCTTATACGCGGATCAATACATCCGTTGTCCAAGTCTCCTATTTTTAGGATACCAGTGTCTTTTGAGGTTTGATACTGCCTTTTGCAGCGACGAGTTGAGAGCACAAGAAATCAAGCTCCTCGTGCCACGTCATGCAGATGGCTTTTGAGGCCAGCTCAGGTTGAAAATGTTGGTCAACTTGGGTTACGCGCATTTGGAAGTAGCCAATGATACCGAATGGTGTCAATCGCGTGAATGCCGGAGACCCCATGTCTTCGACTTGTTATGCAGGTTGGTTTGCATGGTGTAAGACCACAGACACATGTTGGTCCACGTAGGCACCTCCAGGTTGACGCAATTTTCAAGCTTTTAAGTTCTCGGCATAAGATAGCTTTTATAGACTCATAAATGACTTTCAACATGCCCGCGCTCTGTGATCTTGTGATATTGTGCGTGGGGATTTGGTGAGAGTACGCATTCAAAGGCGCTGACACGCTGTTCGACCTACCAACCGGTTTTTGTTCCCATCGTACTTGGAATTTATTCACCGATAAACCGTAGATGATAGTTCAACGACCAGGCCAGCGTAATTCTCAGAGGTAACGCTAGCTTACGATGGTGCAGCATCAGCTTGCATATGCAAAGGCGGATGGTGTGGTGGGGGAGCAGATATTCCCTCCTGTCTCGCCAAAGAGAACAAACCCCTCTACCATTAACTGGCCGGTGAATATTCATGGCATAGTACCTTTAGAGCGTCTGACCACCATCCAGTCCAATCCAAACCTACAGGGCAACACCATCTTCAGAAGCGTCTTCGGGTGAAGGGCAGTCTTACTGAGTCATATCATCGGAAACATGTACCAATTCTATACCGAGACGTAATGAGAAAGATAAAGGAAGACATTAGCCGCCTTTTCCTTTCTCATTTATTTGTTTCTCCATCATTCATTTCTCCTTGATCATTGCTCTCAAGTGTTGATCACATGTGCCTCAATTCTTTGTCCTTTTGGCCTCATCGATCCCTTTAAGTCGTCAGATTTCCAAAATGGGCCTCGATAATGTAGTGGCCTGGATAGTTGGCGACAAAAAGGCGAGAAAAAAGGCCCTGAAAACGGCGGCCAAGGTTGGCAAACAAGTTTTACCAGTCGTGAAGAGTATCCAAGCAGGACATGGAATCGCCAAATTAGGGAGCGCCGTCAACAATGTGAACGACTTTGCTTCCAAAGCTTCCAAGGTGGCAGACACAGTCGACAATTTCATTCCTCAAATGCAGGTAATGGGAAAATCCCTCTGTGACAGCGCCAAGATCTTCGGCTACTTCAACATGGCCGCAACAGCCGTCGGGATTGGCGGCAATTTTGTTCTGACCTATGAAGGGATCAATGCCCTCCATCTCATCGGCGAGAAGCTGGACAAGATCTCAATCAGTCTTGCCGCTCATACGGCCCTCACAGCACAGAAAGAATTCCCACAATATGTTCATTCCATGATTCAAGAACGACTCAGTCAGACCGCGGATGACCCAGCCTGTGATCACTGGTTCTTTGTCTTTCATCCAGACAACGACTGGTATCCCAAGTTCTATCATCTTCTTAAAACCCAACCTCTTGGTCCGGAATTTTGCGGCTATACTAACCAGATCGACACCGTCTTCATCTTCATGCTCGCAGCGCGGAACCATATTCGAGAAAGAGCTCGTAGAGCTAAAGAAAAAGGGCGACCATCCCGCCCTGTCAGGCTACATCTCTTGATGCCAGCATATCAGCCTATCCTCATCTATGAAGCGCTCAAAATTCCGGAAGAAATTGGAGATTTTGTTATGGAAGGTCGAATAAATAGCAATAGGCCGTTTGTTTGGCTCAACTTGCCAGACACGCAGAGAGACTACGTCTTAGGTATTGGCAATTGGACTCCTCCCCCCGTTGGCTGGTGGGACTGGGCAATGACAAAGTTTGGTTTGAGACCTCCGGGTGACGAGCCGCCTGAACTGGGGGAACCGAGGACATTAGGGACAAGACAGTCGTCAAATGATGCAGCTGAAGACGGATCCGATGAAGACAACAAAGGTAATGAAGACAATGGGCTTGACGGGGAGAGCACCTCGGCATGTGAAGCGATATCATCGGACGATCTATGGTGGCCAGATGAAAGACATCCGCATTCTGAGACCCCTTTGCACCTCCATCGACGACGCAATCGCGAAAGATCTCACCGTAAAAGTCATAGGAGGTAAGCAAGGGAGAGAAGCCGTGAAAGCGAGTCAACCATGACAAACTCACGTCACAAACAACGGTCTAGAAGGTCGAGCCAGGCGCAACGGTCGGTATAAACAAGGAACAAAACGACAGAAAGGGGGCATGAGGGGCAGTCTTGTATTACAATCAGAATGTCATTTCTATATTCAGATCATGTCATTTTCTTAATGCAAATCTATCGAGCTATAGACCCAAGTGCTCTACAACGATCAACTTCAACTCATCCACTGTGATGTTAGAGTCAGGGCACGCAATAATGTGCTGGTCTGGGCGCACAAGCAAAGCCCTGCCGTTTGCAAATCCACCATCCTTCTCAAAGAGTGCCCCTTGTTGCTCGTCAACGAAATCAAAGTCCACTCCTGCAACCCACAACTGCGCCTTGACATTCAATCTCGATAACTGTGCCTGCAGTTCCTCGAACTTGGGTGTCCAATCTTCACCCGATGGGACAAGTAGAGTGAACGAGTCCATGCTGCAAAGATCCAGGGTAGAGTATTGGCGAGCAGCAACCTCTTCGGGTATAAACTCATTCACGTATGAGACATCTAGAGGCGGGAGTTCTTCACGCAAGGAGCCATCGAGCGGCTTTACCCAGGCGTGAGGGATGCGTGCGCCGGGGACAAACTTTGGTGTGAAGTTGGATGCGTTTGGGGGTGCATGCAGATCACCGTAAACGTATCCGATGTGAATCTCAAGCTACAAGTTCACCGTTAGTCCACATATCCATACGGTAGTCAAAGGGGGGTCATTCTCACGTTGTCGAAATGCTCCCTCTGGCCTTCAACTTCTCGGGCAATCATCTCCTGTTTGGCAGGGTCGTGAATCGACTTGTGCAGATTCTCTCTGGCCTTTTCAACGTCGTCGATACCTGCTGTGCCGAGGGCTTTGAGGAAAGAAAAGATCTTCTTGCCATTCTTGACGCTCTGTGCTGAATTAACAAGGGCAATCTGCCGTCGGTCCGCCTCATACGAGTTCAATATGGACTCGCCCGCCCAACCTTGTTGCACAGCGGCGATTTTGTACGCGAGGTTGTGGGCGTCTGCGATGCCTGAGTTGAGACCAAGACCGCCGGTAGGGGGGAATGAGTGGGCAGCATCGCCGACCCTTTTTTGTCATCCTTAGCCATGCTTCTGAAGAACTTGGAAGGTCGCAAACTTACAAAAAGACATTGCCATGGCGGTATTGTTTGGCCACCTTGCGGCTGAGGAGCCATGGACGATAGCTCAGGACATTGAAGGGAATGTCTTGACCGATGGCTGCTCTCAGGACGGTGCGGCAGAGATCTTGGTCCCATGTTTCCGCGGGGTGCTTCTTCGACTATTCTCTGTCAGAATGCGCTTTCACCGGGTTACACACATTGACTTGCATCGAAATTGCTGATGAGGACATGATTTCCTCCCAGATCATAGGCAATGATGAATCCAGAACAGGCCGGATCTGTAATCCAATGAAGCATGCCAACTCGTTCTTTGACGACAGGCCGTAAATCAGCGTTGAAGTGAATCGTCATCATTGTCTCATCTACACAGATGTTAAGCGTTTGCAGGCAGAAATGCTGGTCTTGGACTTACAGCCATCCTCTCCTTCGCTCTCGATGCCCAAGTCCTTGCGAACCTGGCTCTTTGCACCATCGCAGGCCAGCACATGCCTAGATGTAATCTGCCATCGCGTCTTTGTCGCTCGCTCCTCAACTGTTGAGGTGATCCTGTCTTTGCTCTGTTCGCAGGTCACGAAGGCAACACCTTTACGGATTTGAACATTTGGATCGTTTTCGAGTTCCTTGGCTACAAGCTGTTCAAATTCTGGCTGAGGAATGTTGTGGATCATCTATCAAAGTTTCAGTCTCTTTCATCGGCAACTTGCTATCAACTTGCTCTTATACCTCTGGTGTGGCATCGAGCACCTTGGCGTCCATTCGCTCGTAGGGTAAGACGCCAATGCGCTCTCCGCTGAGATTAGTGACAAAGTTGACCCAGTAGGCGTCTTCCCGTGGGGATCCATGCTTGCGCATGTTCAAGGTGTCGAGGCCGAATTGGCGGCATATTTCCAGACTTCGAGGACAAAGAGCATGGGCTTTCGGGGCGGCAAGCCGTTCGGGGTATTTCTCGATAAGGAGAGATTGAACTATTCAAGATCAACATACAGACTACAAAGAAGGGACAATAGTACCTACTTCCTAGCTTGGAAAGCATATATGCAGAAAGGAGGCCAGCGGGACCACCGCCAACAATCAGCACTGGAACATTGATGCTGTTTGTGGCTCCTTTGACAAGCGAACATTCGAGTAGGCCAGGCATGGTGATGGAATAGAAATGTTAGGCTAGGTGACTTCAATGAGAAACGATTTCAATCATCAAGTCAAATACCTCTCACAAGCACGTCTTTTAATCATGAAAGTCGAGTCTTGAACACAACCCCCACTTTCCGAGGCTGCTCTGGGAGACGAGCCATGACGATTGTCTGCATCAATAGTGTACATGTCGGAAATGAGTATTGAGCCCATGGTTAGCTCTGTGTCTCGGTCGTCTCGGGTGGTAATGGATTCATGGTAGGGCGTTGGAGGGTATTGGAGGTGGACTCACCTACCGAAACTCGACTTCCGATTGGCTTATCCGGGATGTGAACCTGGGGAAAGCTGGGGTAACTCCGAGAGATGGGTTCCGATTGGTTCTCCCCAGCTTTGTAACTCAGAGTACAAGATGTTGCCGGATCCTGGGGATTACATTAAGGTGGCGAGCAGGTCACAAGATACTTGGATGACAGACGGTTGGAGCATGATATGAATGGATAAACACGGTGTGTACAGGCCCTGAGTAACACGATGTAGAGCTGGCTCAACTGCAATAATGAAATGAAGGGAGAACATTTTAAACCATGTTGACCATTTCAAAAAGCTCACCACAAGCAAGTTGTAACTTGAAACAATTACAAAATAATTGCCGAGTTTGTAGGCGTATGTTCCATGAAGTGTGAAGCCAGTCAAGCCACTTTTCACATAAGCCACACAACGGCAAAAAGCCCCGCTTCAATATATCTGAGGTACCGACCGCAGACAACATCATCACTACGATTGAACACTGCAATGTTGTAGCCTCGGCAGCCATGAACTCTTCTCTCTTCTCGCTTTCAGCCGCCCAAAATGTCGTCGAGATCATTTGACATGTCCAATTCCAACTCTGGCGAGGCACACGCTGGAAACCCCAAGCGGAGACGCCGGCCCCGAGCTGCCGTTGCTTGCGATTCCTGTCGAGCTCGCAAGGTCAAGGTGCGGCCTAGAAAAGCGGCAGATTTTAGAACCGAGAAATGACTGACATTAAACTCGTTCAAATAGTGCGATGGACAATACCCTTGCTCCAGCTGTGTTCGTAAGTTCCCACCAGAGAGATAAAATGAGCTCAACTGCAAATGCTAAAGCACAATACAAACAGAGTCTTCCTTCGAATGCTCTTTCAAAGAGCGACAGCCAGTCGTGTACTTGGACCGTCGTGGAGGACAAGGCACATACAATTCAGAGCGGTATGGCTTGATTAAAGATTATAGGTAACCACAACTAATTTACACCCAGGTCTTCAATTTCGGCGCCTGGCCATCAGACCCAAGTAGAATCTCAGTCACCAAGAGATGCATCCAACAGAAGACCTACACTAGTCTCGCCCATGAGCTTGTATGATGTTCAAGCACCGGCATCTCCAATCACAACAACAACTCAAGTCTCTGGGCCAAGTCAGTCGGCAGAACCCGAACCCGAAGGACTTGGGGACATCAATCAGCACACCGAGGGTGCCGAGTTTTACGGTCACACCGGAACATTCTACTTTCTCTCAAGGCTTCGATCTCGAGCGAAAGGACAGAGACCACAAACGACCAACCACAAGAATCGAGATCAGACGCACGGTAGAACAACTGGTGACGACTCTGTGGTGAATCTTCTGCATAGCTCAGACTACTCAGTGAGTGGCACCCAGGACAACAGAGGCATCAGTCATCCGTCAAACAGCCCTCGGCCGCCTTTCGTGGATGGTACACAGGCTTCAGTGGTTGGGTCTATTCCGAGTCCTCAAATATCCCGGTCGTCATTTGGAGTAGAACTTGAGCGGGAATGCGCACGCCTGTACTTTATAAATCTGCACTGCATACATCCGATTCTGGACCAAGCGGCCTTTCTCAGCCGGTGCGAGAAGAGCGTATGGATGAGTGAGGTTGAGACCCCGGATGCGTCCACACCACGAGTACGAGATCGGACCAGGTTTCTTGCTCTCTTCAATATTGTCCTCGCCATCGGCGCCATCACGGCTGGCGATACTGCCACGGTAATGTGGGATGGAGTCGCCGAGTTCTTGGACCAAGCATTTCGACAAGATGGGAAATCCATTAGCGAAAACACATACCTTCCAATCAGGGCTTCTCAACTCTTCTTTGAACGGGCGAAACTTCATCTAGAAGATACTTTTGAGTCAAGCTCGTTTGAGACGGCCCAGACTCTGTTTCTTATGGTGAGTGTTTTCTTGCTCTCAATACCATGTTAAATCCTGAGGCTCATGCTAATCGACCTCAGTCTGTGTTTTGCCAAAACGCCTTGAAGCCTCATAGCTGCTACATGTATGCTGGGATGGCTCTTCGTACTGCGTTGGCAATCGGAATACCTACGAGCCTCCATTCAGAAAGCAGCCTCGAGAGTCGGTTTTGGTGGTAGGTTGATCATGATCAAAAATCATTCAACAGTTCACTGATTTAGTTTTGACCAGGGGGCTTTATTCCTTTGAAGTGTATGTCATCTCTTCCGGAAGTCTACTTCATACTAATCTTATCCAAAGAGAGATGTGTTCGTCTGCTGGTCGACAGTCTTTCTTGCGAGAGCCAAGCTATTATCGTATCCCGCTACCTCAAACATCGGTTTGTCATTTCAACAATGATAGTGGGGGACGCAATACTAATGACGACAATAGAATACTCCGGGTCCATCAGTCTATCTTATCAATTGCATGGTCGATCTAGCCGAAATCTTGATGGAAATATCTGCAAACGCGAGCCGGCCCGACGATGTTGCAACCCTCCTTCAAAGGTCGAACAAATCCTTCATTCTAGATGAACGTCTTTCCACATGGAGATCTCAACTCCCAGAGCCCCTCAATTTGGAGAAATCGTCCCTGGATGAAGCAGAGCTGATAACGAAGCAAAAGATTGTTCTGAGGCTAAGTCAGTCACTCATATGCCTTCATCAATGAAATTACTAACATGGGGCAGGATATCTTAATGCTAGAATTCTTCTACACAGGCCTTTTCTAATTTCAGCTTCGGCTGAGTCGCATAGAGAGCAGTCTGCGGTGCATACCCGATCTTGCGTCGAGGCGGCAAGCGAAACCATTCGCTTCGTGTGGAATACTTATCTATACCGTCCATATTTCCGTACTTGGTTTGTTCACATATTATTATTTTGGAGAGTACGCTACTAACCACAGACGCAGGTGGTACAACTGTACTTATGTGCTCGACGCTACAATGGTGCTCCTCTACGTTATCCTATCCAACATCAGCCCTTCGACGGCCGAAAACTTGATGCAGGATATAGAGAAGAGCCTGGAAATCTTCTCATCAATGAAGCGCCTCGCAGTGGCAAGGAGATGCACTGAGATTACCAAAGAGGTCTTGGCAATCGCGAGGTCTCATAGTGATCGCAACGGACAAGCCGAGCCAGATGCAGGCACAGATATTTATAGTGACGCAGCTTTACTCAGCTATCTAGCGAGTGCGCCGCAAGGTCCGTCGGGAGAAAACATGGGGGGGGAGTTGGATTTGTACGAGGGCGATCCCTTTGCGAGTCTCGTTGACACGAGCCTTGTCTTTGACTTTCTCAACTTTGAAGATTGGACGGCATGGTCGGATATTGGGAATGCCTAGAGAATGAGCTGAGCAATGCCACAAGCACAACTACAACTGGACACAAACCATTGCAGAAGCGTCATCTCATCGTGAAGTAGATCATAGTGTTTGGCTGTGAATCCGGAGGCTGGATTCACCGTCGGTTTCCTTCCGACCAAGCGCTACCGATTGGCTCATAGACGAAGCTAGATGTCTAGGAGCCGGTCCCGGTGGCAACGGAGGTGCTCTTCGAGACTAGTGACAGCCACCAACTCATCCCTCACGCCAAAGACCTATCCGCCGCTTGCAATATGATTGGTGAGAGCTCCAAACCCCGCGGTCAACCAGCGTTGCAACTGCGTGCCCCCATGCTTCGGGACCGTGAAACTATACGCTCCAGGTTCCAACCGAGTCCATGGGAACTGCATGCTACATGCAACTCTCCACACCGCCAGCTTACCCCAGGTATTGACCCCATTACCCCATGTCAGGGAGTGTGGGGTACCTTGTCAGGGTTGCACACCAACTCCTTCTCATATAAGACAGTCGTTGGGACCAGGATCAACCAGATGAAGTCTCCTTGGCCTTCTTTCATCCATCCATCAGCCTACCATTACCATCTTGATCACCATGGCGAAACGAGAGCATTCCGACCCAGCGGAGGAAATCTCCTCGGCCATCCCCTATCGAGCCCCCGGAACAGAGCTCCTCTTCGACAACGGCAAGGATACCCAGGCAACGGCCGGCTTGCAATTCATCCAGCACGGCGACAACCACATCCTCCTCGTCCCCCAGCCGTCGCCCACGGATCCCAACGACCCTCTCCGCTGGTCGTCCCTCAAGAAATGGGGCACGTTCCTCAACGGCGTTGCGTACGCCTTCATGGGGAGCGTGACGGGGCCCATCATGGCTGCTGGCATGCTCCCCCTTGCCGAGACGTTTGGGGAGACGCTTCAGAAGTTGACGTACGCTAATGGTGCGACGTTGATATGCCAGGGGGTTGGCAATGTATTTTGGATGTGAGTGATTGACCTTAGCTTGACGCGTTTATCAAGATCCGGCCGTGGTTCATTAATGTCCCAAAGCATATGTACGAATATGCGGGCGAGAACATGGAGGATACAAGAACTAATCCTCAAACTGTTGAACAATGCATTCTTCTTGGGCTAAGAGCACATCTAGAAAGACTGAATTCAATGACTAACGATCTCCTTTAGGCCTCTTGCGCTCAAATTAGGTCGTCGACCCGTCTACATGCTCTCCAACATTCTCATGGGCATCGCCTGCGTCTGGCTCGGCCTTGCATCCAATGCGAGCTACACCCCCTTCATCATCGGCCGAGCATTCTTGGGTTTATTCGAAGCACCCATCGAGTCCATAGTCCCTACTACCATCACCGACATCTTCTTCCTCCACGATCGAGGAGAAAAGGTCTCTTTCTATGGACTATCTGTTCTGAGCGGTAATGAACTTGGTCCATTGGTAAGAAAGCGTTCTAAATCTTGGAGCAACTCGTCGTTACTAATTGCTACTTTGTACAGTTCTCTGCTCTCATCATTCAGCGCTATGGACTGGATTGGGCCTTTTACATTGTCACAATGTTCATTTGCCTCAGCTGCATCACCATGTTCTTCTTCATGCCTGAGACCAAGTACACCGGTCCTCGCCCGCAGACCTTTCCTGTACAAACTACAGTAGAAGACGGAGAAAAGGCAAACGTGGAGCGCATCGAGCGCGTCGATGGGTTTGTTGGCAACAAGGAGACATGTGGCGACAGTATTGAAAGCGCTCCGCAAGGTCCTCCAGAGCAAGGATTCCTTCGTAGTCTCGCGTTGTGGCAGAAACCTGATCCCAACGTGAGCTTCAGAAAAGCTTTCCTACGCCCTTTTGTCCTTCTCACTTATCCGACCGTGGTCTGGGCGTGTCTCGTCTACGGCGCTTCCCTCGGATGGAATGTCATTCTGGGAGCGACCGTGGCGCAACTATTCGCTCCTCAGTACGGATTCGACTCGCAGGCGCAGGGCCTTGTGTTCCTTTCCCCCTTTGTCGGCTCCTTGGTTGGTTCCTGGCTATGCGGTTCTCTGTCCGATACGATTGCCAACTTCTTCACCAAGAGGAACGAGGGTATTCGAGAACCGGAGATGCGACTTCCAGTGTGTGCGCTCGCTACTGTGCTTACTTTCCTGGGTGCTCTTATGGCTGGTTTGACGTACCACTTCAACACGCATTGGGCTGGTCCAGTCGTTGGCTATGGCGTCCTCAGCGCTGGTGCTCAGATGGGGGTGTCTCTTTCAATGAGCTATGCCCTAGACTGCCATAGAGAGGTGTGTATTCAGCGCTTCAAGCAACAAGAAACTTTGCTAATTCTCGAATAGTTGTCCGTCGAGCTCATGGTAACCGTAGCTTCGCTCAAATCCCTCATGGCTTGGATCTGGACTTGGGTGATTAATGATTGGATTGACGCAAACGGAATGCTCACGGTTTTCATGGTCATTGCGAGCATCAACGTCGTCATTCACCTAACGACGGTTGTTCTTTATGCCCGCGGTAAGAGTATTCGAATCTGGATTGCTGAGAAGGATATGCTTGCACGATGTGGATTGAAATGAGCATCTTGAGTTGGTCAACATACCGTGCCGTGCGTGGCCAGCTTTATAGGTGTGTTTCAAGTGATCAGAGCTTAATTGATAGTAGTAAATTAAACAACGCCTTTAAGAAGACTGTTGTTTATGACTTGAATGAGGGATCTGTCTCTAGACTAGAGTGCTTGTGGGTGTCAGGGCCAATTATTATCATTGCTTCTAACCCAATGTCTATATATATGTGTGTGTGTGTGTGTATGTGTGTGTGTATGTGCCTTGAATTGCAATTCCAGGCTCCCCTTACATGGAATCATTTGCTTAACTTGCTTGCCAACCAGATAGTCAATTTCGAACAGTATTGCTATCAATGAAGTCGACTTTTAGCTTCGTTCAAGACGCCAGATATCTCGGCAAGTTTGTCGTAGATGCCATCTGGCAGGCCACGCAGAACCAGCAAGTCTTCCAGGATTGCATCCGCTCGGCCAAGGCTCGACCGAACTATACGGTTAGACTCTCGAAGCTCGCTATTTTCCGTCTGGGTCTGCAAATTACGAGCCCTGAGCCTTTCGAGATTTCGTTGAGCCGTGCTCGTGTCTGACGAAGTTTGTAAAGGTTGACTCCCGGTTGCCGGCGTCTCGGTGCAGGCTGCTGGAATCTGTTCAAATGAGTTGTTGCTAGGAAAGCTCGAAGAAGCACCGTCTTGAATGGTCTCATTGCTTTGTTGCGGTTCCAAGGTCGCACTTGGGTCAGGATTCTGCGATACCTCAAGCAAGGGAACGTAAAGCTCCTGGGATATGGAGGGTAGCATGGTGAAGGATGCTGAGTTGCCAGAGTGAAAACTATCCTGGAACCCTGAAACCCCAGACTCAGACCTGTATCATGTCAGTTGGCTGTACTGCTCTACCGCAACAACAAGATTTGTAGTCTTTGCATACCCCGTATTCATTAATCCTTGTGCAGTTGAATATCCTTGCTCAGTCGGCTGAAATAAGACGTTTGAGAAGGTCAAAGAAGGAAGCATAAAGCTGTCACATGGAAAAAATATGTAATCTGCCATAATCAGCCCAGCCCCTTGGGACAATATTTAGTTCTCTGCCGACTCACATGGGTAATCCTCGCCAAAGTCTGCCTTCAAAGACAATACGTCTCGATTTTCCATGCCCGATATGAGGAGCTGGAAGATCTTCCACCAACCTTCCTCCTCGCTTGACCACCGAAGCTTTTCAAGCTCCTGCTGTTGATGGCCGCTCATGAACCGCTCAGCATCGGGCATCTCTCTCGGAGTGCAAGGCTCCGACTGCTCAGAGTGTTTTATAAATTTAGACCTTGTTTCAAAGGACACCCAGCAGCGAGCACATCGTGATGAACGCATGTGCCTTCGGTTCAGATGTTGTCAAATGAAAGTTAGTCTGTGTGTGAATATAAATTTTGGTCGCCATCTTACTTTAAACGTTGTATAGTTGTGCAACCACCTTGTGGATTTCGCGGTCCTGGTCTAAAACAACCCTGGTTGGGCTCACAAGCTTGGTACGGGCACCTGAATCGTCGGGAGACTTTCTGGTCTTTGGCAGTGGTTGTTATCAGGCGTTGTCGTTTTCCCGGGCGCAACGAGTTACCTGCACTCGAATCATAGACGTCTCTATCAGAAGGAGCGACGCTTGAATGAGAAGGCGTTGATCCCGCAGTATCGTTTGATGATTGATTTTCAGTTGATTCGCGGCCTGAGTTTATCTCTTCCCCGCTGTCCTGGACATGCTGTGACCCTGATTCATCCCCGGAAACGTCGTCGTCGTCAGTCTGGAATTGTTGAGTAAGCCCCAAGACTTCGACGTGAACTCTTGCAACTCCTATTTGCCGCTTCTCTTGCCGAGGACGGCTGGCCAGGCTCGTGTCCACTGTTGGTTTAGCTTCAAAGGCTTTGCTCTTTAACTGCACCATTTCTGAACGGAGCTTTTTGATGTCTTCCATAATAGTCGAATATCTCTGCTGCAAGACTTGGGTTTCACGGTTCATGCTCTCAATCAGAGTCACAGAAACATGGCCTCGGGATTCAATCTCTCCCTGGGCAGTGTTGTACAAAGTGGACAACTTTTGGGGCTGTGTTGATAAGTCTCGACTAAGTTCTTCCTGTTCATCGGCATCTCGCAGCTGCTGCTCTTCTCCTGTGGAACGAACATGTACAGTCGGCGTAGTGGGTGGCTCAGATGCTGGCAACTTTTCTTCAGGGGTGTTTGAGCTATTTTCATGGGAGCCCGGGGTATTTATGCCCAGTGCTCCCTCCCCATAATCCCAATGACCCTCGCGCGTTGGTGTAGGTGGTTTGTCAAACCCCTGTTGATGTTCCTCGGCTTGCTTCTTCCTGTTGGCGATCAGTTCCGGCCCTGGGTAATCAGCTCGCTGCTCCATAAATGGAATAAGATCGGAGGAGAGAAACGCTGCAGGGCCGGCATTCTTCTTGGATCCCGTGCTGGTTCCTCCAGCAGTCCAGTTCGAGGCTGAGCCACGATTTCGCTTTTTGATGACGTCCGTCTTCAGACTTAGCGGTCGAACCACGCCGTGCAACTTTTGGAACAAGCCACACGCGTTACACAACGGTCCTCCCTCCGGATTTCGTCGCCAAAGGGGAGTAGTCTGTGTAAAACAGTTTACGCATTTAATCGGGGTATTCCTATCCGAAATGTTATCTGCGGACGACTGCAGATTAGTCATGGAGCATTGCTTAGACGATGGCGAGGGAGATGATGGCCTGCTTGGAGCAACTGAAGATAATCCGGACATTGGGCTATCCCCATTACCAAAGCAGAAAATATCGTCGTCGAGTAAACTGCCGCGCCTTGTCCTCCGGGATGCCGAATTTGAACCTTTGACGTTACCATGACGGAAATATTCATCTATCGCGGCCTGAATCTGGTACCTCTCCACTGAATCGACGATTGGCCATCTGCTACCCTCTTGATCGCCGCTTAGCCATCTGCTAGTAGACACCGTAGGCTCATCACCTCGGTTCCGATTAGAAACGCCGGTCCAGTGTCCCGGAATTTTCTTATTGCCGGTCCGGTTTTTGAGATTCATTCCATCTTCCGGGACGTTGGATGAACGAACGCAGTCTTTTAATTCTAGAAAAGCGGTCTCTCCTGAAAGGGGATCATGGTTTTCGCTCTGTCTCTGGAACTGCGGACTGGTGGTCGGGTCCAGGACGCTCGGAAATATATCATCTATGCCGTCGGGATCATGACGATTACCAACTTGGGCCTGGTTTGGGAAGACATCGTCTAGGTTTTGTACGCTCATGGTCACAGGGACAAGGGTACTAGAACCAGTTGAAGTCAGCGGTGTGTTTCATTAGAAATGCGAGGAAGAGACGAGCAAGTATTTCACGAAGGCAACTCACATCTAGACCAGGCAGTCACGACTCACGAGTTCAAGCCACAGTGATTGAAGAGTGGGACTTTATAAAGACTCAGCTGGCAGGCTGAAGCCCAAGGTCGAGTCTTGAATAGCAGTATAAATGCGAAAGCAACAATCTTCCTGTCACACAGTGATGTGCAAGAAGTGTTGCTACAGATGAGCGCCTGGCAAATTCAGAAACTTATCCCCTCGCCCCCAACCGTGTGGCTGTGTCGCTGCCTGAGGCGCAGACTGGCCGCCATTGTCTCAAACACAATTGTGTCGGCTGGCAAGGGTGCAAGGAACATTGATTGGTCAATGTAGTCACCCATTTGTGTGCCAGCCAACTTGGGCTACAAGCAATATAGCAAACCCAATTGAGAACGTATTCAACACATTGACTATATAGCAGACTTACAATTGTATCGAGATTCTTGTATTCGTTAATGAATCTTGGGTCTTGGGTTGAAGATGACCACACTATGTGTCCCCATCCCGGATTCAATGTCACAAGCACGAGCGGAGGGATGAAAGGCATTGATTTATGAATCGCTAGATTGCCAAAATCTATCCAACTGGATTCTGAAAGTAGCTCATCTCATCGTACGTCTTAATTGTATAAGCATTGTTTCATTTTACTCACCATGGCATCTAAAGTAAATGGATCCGCCTCAATCAACCAGTAAGAGTCAACCGAGAGTACTAAAAGATATGCATAATACTAACTCAATGTCAGAAATCAAGTGAACCGACATTGCAGCGAAGTCAACGACAAGCTATCCCTTCTTTGCGAGCTCGGCGACCCAACGGACTCGGAGCCAAACCCCAGTTCTGACAACACTTCTACGGAAACTATCAGTCACACTGCCGATCGTCCACCCTTTAGTCAATCCGAGACTTTGCTTTGTATTGGATCACAGTTTGAGAACTCTTGACATTATACTCGGAAGGCGGGTTTCTCGTTGCTGTTGATTAGATGTCAAGCGAGAGAAACTATGAACAAGGCCGGAAGGTTGACGGATGTCGATGGCGTAAGGATCAAGCTCGCATGGAAGTCATTAGAGAGATTCGTGATATATTAGGATTGTATACGGAGGGCAGTGCAGAATGTGCACAGTCCGGCTTATTCCATCTTGAAAATCCTGAAGCATGCTGTATAGTCATAAACACATTTCCTCGTCTTGTCGTTCCTTTCATTCGTGATCACTCGAGTCCAACTTCAACTGTCGTCTACAGTAGTTCATCGGTAAAAAAAACCCTCAAAGCGACGTAAATGTATAGAGGGCTCTAACCAAGTTGTGAATCCTACTCCCAGCGCTAGCATCAAAAGTAAACTCCGGGTATTGACTCGGCCCACTCGCGGCGAAGAGCCGGCCCTTCCGTCCCGATCCGGAACTGCTACTCCGGGATTGAGCAGACTTCAGGGAACGAGCCGGTGCTAATACTTGAAGGTCTGTCCGCCAGTGCGCTTGTTCCTCAACACGTAATAACAGTGCATCCCCACGCAGCCCGCGGCAACGAACAAGAGCAGACCTGCGTTGGTCCAGTGACCCGTAGGGTATCCCTTTTTCACTTCGTCTGCCTTGTAGATCCACACGCCGACGATCTGACCGGGTGCACCCATGCTAATGTTGAGCGCGATGGCCAATCCAATGGCAGCTGTATTTTGCAAGTTCGACGAAAGCCAGCCCAGTAACGGAGGGATGCATGCAAAAGATCCGGAAGCAGCCACTATCAAACAGCCGTAACGGTGCTGGACACACGATCAGAACTCAACATCCGATCAGGATACGGCCAGCAATGGAAGAACTCACGCTATAAGCATCTGCGGGAAGCGTGGCCGACGCTATAAACCCTACGGCGCCAATGGTTGAGAAAGCTGCCGAGTGAAGGGCACGACTAATTCAGATCGTAACGTGTAAGTGCGAAGCATTCCACGGATATTGTGTAGAGCACTTACGCGTTGAAGTGATCGGCAGACCATGAGACTGCTAACGTGACTACGTACGCCACGGCATAAGGCGGTACGGTCATGAGTTGCGCCTGCAAGTTCTCAAACTAAAATGACAGGTTAGCATCTCGAGACGATTCTTGGATACGATTACCCACTCCCAATCCTGCCGTGATGGACGGCGTGAACAGAGACAGACTTGAGAATGGAGCCGAGATGCCAAAGTAAATCTGCGCATTGTCAGTTCAAGGCCCGGGTCGCCCTCAATTGGCACACATACAAAGTAATGGCACCAAAGCCTCCATTCAAGAAGCGTGGACTTTGCGTCTTCCCACGTCATGGACTTGCTCGTGCCGTGGGATCCTTGGGCAATCAATCGAAGTGCTGCAAGATTCTTCTCGTCTCCTGATAACCATTTCGCAGTCTCTGGATAATCTGGCAGAAAGAACCATACGAATACTGAAGATACGATGCTGGGAAGTCCCTCGAGGAGAAACAGCCATCGCCACGCTGACAAGCCTTGAACCTGGTTCATGTGTCCGACACCATAGGCGATGGCGCCTCCAAAAGCACCTGCCAAGGTGGCCGAGGCTAAAATGGCTGCGACACGAACAGATCTTTCGTCTGGCTTGTACCAAAAGGTCAAGTAGTAGACCAGGCCGGGGAATAAACCTGCATGCTGTTAGAGGCAACATGGTGTATTGTAGACAAAGTACACACCAGCTTCGAAGACCCCCAGAAGGAACCGAACCACCGTGACGGATGCATAATTATGAGTAGCTGCCAAACCCATGGTAATAGCTCCCCAGGAGAACATCAGGAAGGCAATCCATCGACTTGGCCTCATCTTTTTGAGGAAGTAATTGGAGGGCACCTCGAAGAGCGCGTAAGCGATGAGGAATACCATCAGAGCGATGGTAAACTCGTAAGCCGTCATGTGAGTCTCTGTGAGAAGGTCATTGCCAGTAGCTTCATTCAAGACCTTTGCATTGCCAATGTTGGATCTGTCTAGGTAACAAAGAAGATAGATACCCGCAGCCAGAGGGATGATGCGGTAGTCGAATCTACGAATGAGGGCCTTTTGTCGGTCTGGATCAATGTCCTCGTCTGGAGGCTGCTGATGAGAGAGGTGCTGCGACGACTGTTAGGGTATTTGCGGTGAACACGGGCAGCGAAGTCTTGTCATACCTCTTTGTTGGCTTCAATGTCCTCATCCAGGTGAATAGAGGCATTGTACTCTCCGGTTGCAGGTTTTTCAGCCATTGCGGCGGTCTCAAACTGAGAATGCAAAAGGGAAGTGTGTTGAGGAGAGGAAAGAAACCAGGGAGGAACAGATCATCTCAGAGGATGCCTACAGCTGTTATTTCCCCGCCTTTCTCGTCGACTCGGGCGAGAACCCCGGCAGACGATTATCCCCATGGGGTACGCCGCCGGAGTTGTGTGGGGGATTAAGGAAGAGGTCGTTGCATTGGCCGAGGTGCACAATGCATGGCCTGAGTACTGTACATGGAAGGGCGCATGAGACGGAGCAGAGTGCAACTCAGGCATTGTTTCCAGGCACAATACTCAATAATGACTCGTTTCTTCTCACCTACACTTGGCATGACAAGTATCACGCCCTGATTATTTGCATGAGAATCGCTATCATTATTCACTTGGCCGACGTCGGCGATAAAGACGGAAATGTGAAGTGTTGATCCTTCAATCCTTCTTGCCTAACCGACTTACCTGACGAACCAACGGAGACCCGAATCCACTATTCCCACAATTAAGTATTACACAGCGTGACAGCGCCTTCCTTTGTCGTTTACCTGCCTTCTCATTCGGTCATCTACCATCCGCCCATCACCGTCCCAACTTCCCCAAGAGCTAGCCAACTCATAACAAACAGCTTGATGCACAGTATCGTTCATTCGCGGCACTCTCTTCATGGCCAAAGGACCTAATATGTAGGCCTTTAAACCCATCTTAGGTACTGTTGAAGCTCCCATCGCAGTGCGCGACAGGAGCGGCCCATCATTTATCTAGTGCTAGAAGAACGAGATAGAATGCGTGCATTCTTTGTGTCTCGTAACCCTGCCTTAACAATATAGAGAACGCTCGGAAGCTACTTCAATGAACTGTAGGAAATGCATAACTCTCATTGGACGAGGAGTTCATACCCCGTTCATGAAGCGAAAAACTCGTCAAGTTAGCAAAATTGAAGCTCAGTACGGGATCTATTCTCCGCAAGAGGACAGTGAGACGGTACGAGAACCAACAGTGGACAAACAAAGCTACAAGCTCAGTAAGATTTTGGAGTATATAGAGTTGTCCGAGTCAAAGATACAAGCCTCTTTTTCTCGAGATACCTATATAGAACAAGAAGTAAGAGCTACCTAGTAGGTGCTCTAGCTGGGTGGCTGGTTCTTCCTTGGCTTGGCTTGCTCGCTACCCTACAGCAAGGCCACACAGCTCGTTACCGTCCCAACA